>VMDR010010766.1:0-29988 GCA_007922815.1 Macrotus californicus
TTTTTTATCTTCTTTTTCTTAGATAAGTCCCTTTAATATTTCATATAATAAGGGCTTGGTGATGATGAACTCCTTGAACTTGACCTTATCTGGGAAGCACTTTATCTGCCCTTCCATTCTAAATGATAGCTTTGCTGGATAGAGTAATTTTGGATGTAGTTCCTTGCCTTTCATGACTTTGAATACTTCTTGCCAGCCCCTACTTGCCTGTAAGCTTTCTTTTGAGAAATCAGCTAACAGTCTGATGGGCACTCCTTTGTAGGTTACTGTCTCCTTTCTCTTGCTGCTTTTAAGACTCTCTCTTTATCTTTCATCTTGGGTAATGTAATTATGATGTGCCCTCGTGTGTTCCTCCTTGGGTCCAACTTCTTTGGGACTCTCTGAGCTTCCTGGACTCCCTGGAAGTCTATTTCCTTTGACAGACTGGGGAAGTTCTCCTTCATTATTTGTTCAAATAAGTTTTCAATTTCTTTCTCTTCCTCTTTTCCTTCTGGCACTCCTATGATTCGGATATTGGAACGTTTAAAGACATCCTGGAGGTTCCTAAGCCTCTCCTCATTTTTTTGAATTCTTGTTTCTTCATTGTGTTGTGCTTTAATGTTTCTTTCTTTCTTCTGATTCACATCATTAATTTGAGTC
The DNA here is from genome assembly GCA_007922815.1 of Macrotus californicus. Lineage (NCBI taxonomy): Eukaryota > Metazoa > Chordata > Mammalia > Chiroptera > Phyllostomidae > Macrotus > Macrotus californicus. The sequence goes on from VMDR010010766.1 coordinate 640, forward strand.
CCGGTTTCCTTCCTGTCACTGTTGGTTCCCTGTACATTTTCCTTCATTTCCCTTGTTGTAGCTTTCATTTGTTTATCTAATTTGTGGCCAAATTCAACCAAGTCTGTGAGCATCCTGATTACCAGTGTTTTGAACCATGCATCTGATAGGTTGGCTATCTCATCGTCACTTAGTTGTATTTTTTCTGGAGCTTTGATATGTTCTTTCATTTGGGCCATTTTTGTTGTCTTGGCATGCCTGTTGCGTAGTAAGGGGCGGAGCCTTAGGTGTTCACCAGGGCAGGGCGGCCACATCGCTGTGTTGTGATGCAGTATGTGGGGGAGGGGTCCTAGAGTGAACAATGGCGGTTGCTCCACTCTCTGCCAGTTTTCAGTCACTTTCCGAGCTACCCACAGTCAAATTGGGCCCTTCTGGTGCTGATTCTGGTGCTGATTCCCAGTGGGTGGGCTTATCTATATTCTAGGACCCTGTGGGTCTCTCCAACGAGCTCTCCTGTGAGTCCGGGAGTTTCTCTCGCTGCTGCCACCCCTACTGCACCTCCACCCCCACAGGAGCTTTCAATCAGAGGCTTTGAGGATTTATTTCCCCGCGCTGGGACTCTGGCTTGCAGGGTCTGTCTCGCTCCCCAGTTGTTCCTCCTGGTTTATCTGCATGTGAGTGTGGGGTGCCTGATCTGCAGTCACCACCTCTCCTGGCCCACCGAGCCTTTCCCCGGTCTGCCAGCTGCCCTGAGTGTGAGTCCTCTCCACCCAGCCCATCTCACCCCTCCTACTGGTCTGGATGAAAGTTTCTTCTTTAACTCCTTGGTTGTCGGACTTCCATACAGTTCAATTTCCTGTCAGTTCTGGTTGTTTTTTGTTTTAAAATTTGTTATTGTCCTTCTTTTGGTTGTGCGAGGAGGCATAGTGAGTCTACCTATGCCTCCATCTTGGCTGGAAGCTCCAGGTTTTGAAATAAGAGTTTTTACTCCCACAGCCTATCATAAGGAGATTATGAATGAAATGATTGTGGAAAGAACCTCTGGTCCTTGGTGAGTGGGTCACTTCTTTCTCCCTTTGCTGCCCTTATAATCCAGAGTTATTAAGACACTTTTTTTTTATCTTCAAAGAGAGGAAGGAATCTGTCTCAGTCAAACTTGCAGCTCCACTATATCTATGTATTTGCAATGTGTACATCTCTGGTATCCAATGATTTGGAGTATTATGCCCCCTCCTCTAGTATAGAACTCTTTTTATGTTTAAGAACATTTATAAAATGTCATTTTGAAAACATCCATTGTTCCTAGTATGATGCTGTGCTCTGTGACTACTTCTTAGTATCCTTCTGCTCATCAAACTACTACAAAATCTTTACCTTCTATTGATTTTTAGAAAGTTATTTTCAAATACATATGCATCCTCCCTTTCCTGGGTGGGCTTGACAGGACTGAGCCTGGGGTCGATGCTCTTGCCTCGCCACTGTACTAACTGGCCTGTGCCAGGGTTATGAAGACTCAGACTGGGCTTCAAAGCTATCAGCAGCAGTGCAGAGAGAAACCTGGTCCTTTCCCCCTTTGGGCAGGTTTTGGTGGGAATTGGTCATCGGGATGTTCTTATTGGTGCTGCAGGACCACCGTGCCTGGATGTTTTGGTATGAGGCCTGGTTAACTGAGGTAGGGGCTGCTCACGAAATGTAGCTGGGTCAGAGTTGACACTGTATCCTGGTTTCCATGGCTAAGAAATTGCTGACCCTTTTTATAAGAACTTGTCTTCTGCTTTCCAACATGTGAATGATTATGTCTCCACCCTTATTTCTCTCTCTCTCTCATTTGTTCCTTTTGTTCATAATTTCACGTCTGTATGTTGGAGTTTTCATGTTCTTATAAGCCAATTCCAATTTTTTTTAGAGTTAAAATAGATTTTTATTGTTTTTTTATTGTTGTTCGAGTACAGTTGTCTCCATTTGCACCCCACCATGCACCCCTGCCCCACCCATCCCCACCTCCCACTCTCAAACCTAACCCCCTTTGCCTTTGCCCATGTGGCCTTTATACGTGTTTCTTGATGGCCCCTCCCCTATTATCCCTCTCCCCCCTCCTCTCTGCTAACTGTCAGTTTGTTCTTTATTTCAATGTCTCTGGTTGTATTTTGCTTGCTTGCACAAGCGCTCTGTTTTCTGGATTCAGCTCACATTCCTTCTCCCCTCTAATAAGAGTCTTACCTCTTATTCACCTTTGTAAAAAGTGGCTAGTTGGGTGAAGCCAATTGAGATTCTTTTTGGAACAAGGTGGGTATAAACATGCATGTGTGTGAGTGTTTGCATGAAGTAAAGAGCAATCAATGTTCTTTGTGGTCTGTAGGACAGAAAACAAGGAAAGGGACTCTCATTAAAGCTGGAGAGGACTTGGTGGGACACAGAAAGAATTCTGTGCTCTCTGAGAGATTAGTCTCAGGAAGGACTTTAAGAACAGTGTTGAGCCAAATGTTTTGCGACACTCGTAGGGACACTGTGATTGCTCCTGGTCTCACATGGCTTCTCAGTTTTTTGAGATGTGGTCATTCACATCCTTTCTAACCAAATCTGTGTGGCAGGGGTACAGAAAGAAAGATATGATCCTGCCCTTAAAGAGCTCCTTTGTCTAACCACAGAAACAGGGACAAAAACAGATGATGACAAAAAATCTCAGCATGTACAGTAGAGTTGGGCAAAGAATTCCGGGAACACAGGCGATAAAAAGAGAAGTACTGAATGGCCACATGACAAGCAGAGAGGGCTTAGGCTCTGGTTCAAAGCTCAGTGGTTTAAACACTGTGTGCTCAAGTCTTCTCTCTTCAGAGTAAATAACTATCATCTTGAACGCTGCCAGGTTCTGCCTATAAACTCATCGTGCAAGACATAAGACAAAGATGCTACCGTCCAAGGAAGAGTATTGAAGAACGGGATACAGCAAGCACACACCACTCTCAGCACCCAAGGCCTCAAAATAGAGGGCAACAAGATAAAAACCAAGTGATAAGGAGTGCGGAAAGATGGTGGGAGAGGAGAGTGAGCACACAGATAAAAGTGATGCACGTCTGTCTCTTAGGAGTGTGCTGCTTCTGATGCCCAGCAGGGTGCTGGGTTCAGTGGCATGGATTGTTCACTGCATGGGTGCCCACTGCCAAAAGGGGACAGAGGCTGATCTCCAGCCTGCACTCAGCAATCTGCGCCATGTGCCTTGGTGTGAGGCTGACGCTCTTGGCAGGAAGAAAGGCAGTTTTCTAAATTATACAGAAGTACTATGAAGCAACGACCTTGAGTGCAGCCCTCTCCACCCATACATTTCTGCCTTTAAATGATCTCTAGTCTAGGCTTCACTGTTTTAGAGAAAATTTATGCTATGCTTTTTAAAAACAACCTTTGTCACATGGCTTTAACCTCATAAAGGAAATGCATAATCTTCAAAGTGTAGTGTGCTGGAAAGAGCATAGATGTTTCTTCAAATCTTAGTTCTCTCATGTACTGGTTTCTCATCTTGGGCGAGTTGGCTGATCTCACTGTTCCTCAGTTTTCTTACTTGTAAAGTAGGAATAAAACTTACCTTGACTTCTGTCCTGAGGGTGAAACACAGTATATGAAAAGGGTCTACCATGTATGTGCCTTGCACACACATACTCAATGAACAGGAGCTGTTATTATACAAATTCTGGAAATCATAGGAAGAAGGTGGAGGAACAAGGATTATGCGTGTTAATCTAAAAATAAAAGGCCTTCCAAAGTGAGAGGCAGCAAACATTTATTTGAGATCAAAAGAATAGCTATTTGGGAAGCACTGATTTAGGTAAAAGCCCAAATAGTGTTCCGATTGGGAGGCAAAGGCGAGAGGTGTTTACGAAAAGGGGAAGGGGAACAATGACATCACTAGTAGGAAGGAGGCATTTCCATTGGTGCAGATAACCTACTGATGTTAACTCTAAACAGTGGTTTTAATTTTCAGTCCAGTAGTCATCTGTCCAGCAGTCATAACATCAGCTTTCTTGTTATCTTTGCAAACAATTCTGGGGGCCTAAGGCCGCTTAGGCCCAGTTCAGAGGTCATTGTGCCCAGTTTCAACATTCCAGCAGTCTGAGGCACAAGACGTGTAAGGCAGTTCCCTTGGGATGGCAGCTCTGGCTGTATTCCAGAGTGTCTCCATTTACTAATATTTCTTTGACATATTTAATCTTTCCACCCAGTCACAACTGACTTTAATATTTTAGTGTATTTGCTTTTATTCTTTTTTCTGTGCATTTTTGTTGTTTGTATACAGTTGAGATCACAGTGTGGGCCTGTGTGTATGTATATACTTTGTCAGAGAACAAGTCATAGCATTTTCTTATATTCTTAGAAACACTTCACAAATGTCATTTTTAATTGCTGCAGAGCGGGCATCCTGTGGCTATACAGACTTTACTTAGCCAATCCCCTGTTGTGGGTCTTTGAGTTGTTTCCAGTTTTTTTTCACAATTATAAATCCCATGCCTACTTTTAACTGCCTACAGGTTGCCAACCCCTTAGCATGCTGTTGTGTGGAAGGAATGTAGAATAATTTACAATCTAATCACCAGACCAATGTTTAGATTATGAATTTACCCAAGAAAGGCAGGGAATACATAGCTAAAGAGGACCCTAACCATCCTTATGGTGGTTTACCCAGAAGATGAAGCCTTCTAGGTGATAGAACAGAGAACCAAGTCAATGATGCAGATCAAAATGAGAAGCATAAATAGGACATTCAGTGCAAGCTTTTCAATGCAGTTAATGCTATGCTAGCAGAGCAGAGGCTGGTGGCTGAACAGACTCTTAAAGCAAATTAAGTGATTGCATGTAAGCACAGACCAAGGGAACATCCCACAGGAAGCTTTACATATACAAGAGGGAGACTGAGATGTTACTGCTCTCAGGGGTATTCTTACAAAAGGCGGTGTTTAAAACAGCACAAAGCCCAGCTGTCTGAGAGCAGTGGGTGTTAGGGTGCAAGTTCCTTTCTTAGCAGGGCCTATGGAGTGCCCCTGTGGCAGGTGCTCTGGAGCAGGCTTAGCAACTCCTCCCAGCAGCCAGAGGATCTTTGACTATCTGTCTTCTGCAGGTAAGCAAACCAAGGTTAAAGAAATTAAGAAACATGCCCACTGGTGGCTAGTAGGTAACAGTGCTGGGCCTTGTCCAAGAGAAGGCACCTGCTCCTGGCCCAGCATGCACTTCTCTTCCCAGCCTCAGGACCAGGAGTTTACGCTGGTAGCTGGACACTGGCGATGGTAGGGGCAGTATGAGAGGCAAATGCTACCAATCGGGGCATTTGTCATTTTGAGAGCTGGCTGTTCACCACTACACAAATATCCCATCCTACTGACTTACTATCTCCATCAAATAAATAAATGCTTTGAAAAAATGAGGGAAAGCAATAACATCAACACAAGAGGAGACTTTGTACACCCAATGATCGCCGCCCAATTGCATCAAGTCAAACAACTGATAAACCTGATTCTGAACCATGGAGATGCACTATCTGCATTCACCCCCCAGGTCAGTGGTTCTGAAAGTGTGTTCTGCTGACCAGCAATGACACCTTCACCTTCACCCGGGATGTGCTCAGGTCAGAAGTTCTCAAACCCTGTGCCTTAACAAGGCATTCAGGTGATTCTGATATTCACTAAAGCTTGAGAACCACTGAGGTAGACCAACTTCACCTTCTCCTTTGAATTATTTCTTAATTTTATTTCTGTCAACATAGGTGTTTTGAAAAAGCACGTACTAGAAAAATTCAGTTGATACAAAACATTTAAAAATATTTTCCTCCATTTTTCTTAGAAGATAATTCTATTTTTCTTTTTAATCTAGGGGATCAAAACCAAGCAATTCTAGAGCCACTTATGCCTATAAATTATTAATATTAAATTTTAGAAAGAATAGGTCAACTGGTTACATAGTGGAAAGTTCAGTTAGCTGATTTGTTGTGCGGCATGCCCTGTGCTAAATGACGCTTTGGTCCACATGCGGCTGAGTTAGAGCTGCTGCAGCTGAAGCTGAAGGAGGGCTGGAAGGGACATAACTTCTGGAACCTTCAAATACACAAATGTATATGTGGAAACCCTTGTACATGATGACACAGTTGAGCGTCCATCACGCAGGCAGCAGGCATCTATTTTATGTCCTGGACATTGCCCTAAGCACTGAGGATCAAAAGTCAATAAGCGGCATCTTCAGGCTTAAGGAGCTCACAGCTAACGGGCTCAAGCAGATGTAAGCAAATGTGAATTCCGTGCCAGCAGCATGCATGTGGATCTGGGAGCAGAGGAAAGATGACCGACTCAGTCCTTGTGTAAGTGGTGTTGGGTGGTAGGAGGTTATTAAAATATTTCAAGAACCTCCTTTGGTCTCCTCCATCTTCACGTACTTCTCTGCGGATTGCAAACACCTGCCATCAACTACTAATAAGGCTGATTGCCAGCACCCTGTTTCATTCTACTCTTGGGAACATTGAAACACACCCAGCAGTACCTCTAATAAAACAGAGACTTCACGTGCAAGATAATGGAAGCAGAGCTGGAGCCGCTAATGTTTTTCTTGGAAAAAGCCCCCATTTGGATGGCAGGGGTCGGGGAGGTGGCCTTTCAGAAGGCACATTTTCCAAAGCTAATGTCTACATTAGGAAAGTGGAGACTGTTTTTGCTTTGTCTTCACGTTGTCATTTTGGGGTGGCAAACCCTTTTCCCATCAGTGAACATAAAGCACATGTTCTTCCCACACAGTGCATCACTGCCTTGCTTTTCTCACTCAACCAGAAAGGCCTCTGACAAGAGGCCTGGAGCTGACAGCAAAATCTTGGGCTGAAGTAATCAATCTAAGGAATACCAGAACAGTATTCCCATGGTTAGTCAAAATATACATATACACACAGCATATATACAATTATGTCATTTAGATCGTCTGCATTAGTGGCTCCATTTGAGAAAAAATGCTGGGGAAATAGCTCCTCTCAGGTTCCATTTGTAGAAAGAAAAATGTTAAACTTCATCTGCAGCAGAACATGCTACTCTTAAGTATGTACCATGGAGACACCAAATGTTCATAAAATATTCCCAACAGAAATCATAAAAGTGATATAGCGAGAATGGAAATAGAATTCACTCTTAGTTTATACAATTATTTATAAAGTAGTTTATAAAGTTTGTAAAGATTGAGAATTCAGTTAATGAATTCAGCAGAGCCATGGGAATGACTTATGTAAATTGCAGTAACTACATCAGGTTTACTGAATAATAGAATAGAATTCTATAGAATAGAATAGAGTAGAATAGAATAGAATAGAAAAGAATAGTCTGTTTATCAAAACTAGTATGGACACAATTAGCAAAGTATTTTCGCACTTGGTGGTCTGACCATCATCTCAAGAGATCAACTCCCTGCATGATTCTTCTGTCACAAAGACTTACTGAACACACCAATCGAGACTTTGTGCTACTGCAGTTAATCTCAAGGAATATCACAGTAAAGAAATCATGAGAGATTTTCTCCATCACACACGTGCATACACATGCACACTCACACACTGCTTGTCCTTTGCCACCAGGAGAATCCTGGTGATGGAGTAAATGGCAGAAGGAACAGATGGATTTTCATAAGCTACACTGAGCCTGCAGCTCATAAACATGAAAATTTGTACCAGAAATTATAGAGAAAAAAATAGATGGAAAGTCTCACACTAACCCCTTTACAAAATTTTTTCATTTCTCCACCTCTGGCCTCTTAAAGCTGAGAATCAGTCTTCCAAATCTTTCTGAAGTTGACTCTCCATGTGGAAGAATATGTCCCAGTGAGTGGGCTCTGGAGAGGTGTGCTCACCCATTCATGGTTCCAAGCCACTCATACACAGACCAGAGGTTCTCAGAGCTGGCAGTCCTCGGTCTTACGTTAGGATGAATAGAGGTCTGTGGCCAAGACATTCGTGTGCCATTGTACTTGATCATTCTTGTTGAGAGATCTTGGACTTGTCCAGAACTCTGACTGCTGTCCACCCAACTTCGCTTTACTTTTATATTTTGCAACTGCAAGCTGTTTATAACAAATTCTTTTTGCTCAATCTTTGCATGAAACCATAAAAATGAACAACACAAAGTCTCACCACAGCCGTTTCACATTACAAAGTGATGTTAGAACTTTATAAAGGATGCAAAATATGCAAAGCAGCCCCCTGCTCTTTGGCAGGAAAAAGACTATTATTAGATATTTTGTATTGTCATGAATTATGATAACTGTGCTCAAAGGGAGCCACAGCTCCCAGAGAAGCCAACTGCCCAAGGTGAGCTGTCTGTGCCCAAGCACAGAGAGCATGCCATCACCCCGGCTTCCTTTACCCCACTATTCGGGGAAACTGGGTAACATTTGAAGCCTCCATCTGCACCAGTTTCTTAAATGTTGGGTCTCTATTCAGGAGAATCTGCCACTGAATTGCTCCAGCTCCTATTGGCTCTGGCAAACCAGGATATCTTGGGAAGGAAATAGCTTCCTTTTATGGACCATACTTTATGTGACACCATCGTGGGAACTTTATGTCATTTATCTCATTTAAATATCATAATGACTCTTTTAGCTGCATATAATTAGTCCTATTTTACAAAACAGAAAAATGGCTCAAAGAGGCAAGATTTAGCAGCTAGAAAGGAAGAGGAGGAATTAGTATCTCAACCTAGATCTGCTTAATTGCAAAGCCCCCACACCAAGTCTTCAGGACCAAGAAGACTCTCTCATCTTTGTTATATTCCTTTCTGAGTCTCTTTCCCTAAACCTGACACACAATAGACTCTTAATAAATATTCATTAGGACTGAGCCTATTAAAAAAATTGGAAGTGAGTAAGCTAAATGGGTTAAATCATGAACTTAGATTTGCCCTACAAATCATCTTCAAAAATAAAATAATATATGCCAGTGAATTTTTGGTGAATTTGTAAATGCGATGAAGGCTTTAAGTGGAACTTTTTAGGTTTTCAGGTCTTGGATATTTTTTAATGTAATTTAAATGGCTCAATTCCATAATCTAAATCAAATTCATCTTCTGAGGACTGAGTCAAGTTACCATAAATAGTTAACAATAGCCACCAGGTACCATACCCTATCATGTCAACTCACTTCCAAATATCATTTGCCACTCTATACTCAAAGCCTATCATAGTGCCTATACATTACCATTCTACCATTGATATAAATCAAAATCACACCCTGAGATACAATAACAAATATGACAATGGTGCGTCCATCGTCAGAAGTGGCACAACTGGGCATAGAACAACCCACCACATTTAGGCTAGGAGACCTAAATCTTTACTCATCCACAGGAATGTCATTGTCATTCAAAGTGAGCAAGCTTATATCAGTTTGCAATGAATGTCTACCTCTCCTTATTTGCCATTTTTATTGCCAATGCAGATTTCAAAAAGCAGACAAAGCCCTGTAAGTCTTTCTTATTCTGTCTTCTACTCTCCATGTCTTCAGTTTCTTAATAGTGGCTAATAAATTGTGAAAGAAATAAATTGTGTTTGTGAAACAGAAGAAAATCCCACTTTACTTTCACTCAAAGTATTTATTATGTACCTACTGTATGCCAGGTACTATTCTACATTCTAGGAATACAGCAAAATTAAGATTCCTGATTCTTATATTCTAGTTGACAGAAGACAGATGATAAATGAAAAATAAAGCTGTATAAGACAGGACATGACGAGAAGAAAAACATAAGCAGAGGAAGGGGACTAAGAGCAGGAACTGAGAGGGGTGAGGAAACACCGTTTTACATGGAGGGGTCAGGAAAACTGCCCATGTTGCTGATGTTGGAAAACCTCAGGAATGTGGTCCCATGATCAGGCTTCCAGTGGGAACCTGAGCTGTGTTTAGACCTGGGATCCTGACCAGTTTGCAAAAGTGAGAGACTTGAGGAAATGCTCATGGCTAAAGGAGTTGAGGGGCCAGGGTTGGCTCAGAAACAAAGGGCCAATGGAAGGGAGGGAGGCTCTGAATATACATCATGGTGTCAACCACTTAGGCTGTCCTCAGTGTGCCCCAGGAATCATTGCTAAGTCCTGGGAAAGGAGGCTGCAATCATCAGCAAAATTCAGAGTCTAAGATGTGGGGCCCAGGCATTACTGCTCTACGTGACAGGGTGCAGCTGTGGGGCTATGGATGATGACAATCCTTTCTCTGGTGAGTCACATGAGGCCAGCGAGCCAGGGGTGTCATGGTGTAGACATGACTGCCTCCAGGGAGCTTGGGTGGCCTCAGCTGCAGGTACCACCAAGGAGAAACAGAGCATCAGAGGAGGAAGATGGCATATGCCAGGCGACAACTGAAAGGGCCACTTATTGAGCATGTAGGAGATACCTCCTAGGGAGCCCCTGGCTAACTGGAGTGTTGAGTTCATCCTGTAGAGGGAGAACCAGAGAATTTTGCTTCTACCCCAGGACATGTGTCCTGAGCAAACAAGCCCAAACCTGGTGAGAACACTCTGCTTTAAGCCCCAGTTCTGGAAACCCTGCCTTTTCTGGGGGTAGGATTGAGAGCAAGGCTTGCAGTCCCCAGGGTCCTTGACAACCCCCCCCCCAACCCCAGCAAGCAAGGGGGCTGATCTAAATGGCCTCAGTGATCTAAATGCCAACAATGCCATCATAGTGTGAAAGGTTAGGACCTGGGTGTTTGCATTTCATTGGTAATAAAATGATTATGAGGAATGCACTAAAAATAACATAAATATGTGGCTAGGAAAAGCTAATCTCACATAACCAAAGTGCCTCTTTCATACCTGCAGAATCCTCACACCCAACCTTTAGACAACAATCTTCAAGTTAAACCATGACCCATGTAGACCTACTTGCCATAACTAACCCTCCAGTCTACACATTCTTTAGACATCATTTAAAAGGGAGAGCCTGTACTTCCCCCCCAGAGGAGTGAGTGCCTCTTTCAGACCTCCCAGGCCAGCCCCCATCTTGTTCCTTATGCATTGACTCTATCGCTTGTGTCTGCTCAAGTCTTTGAAACAAAGCTATTCACAACTACTGGGGCCTGGGAAGGCATTTCTGAAATGCAAAAATGAAACGTCACCACATTGTAGCCCACCCGTCTGAGACCTCTGGATGAAAGAATGATTGGGACATCTTATAGAACACTGTGATCTTTCTGTCTTTCCTCAGTGCTCTCAGCATTTCCATTAATAATTCTTGCAGGGCACAGCAGGCACTTATTTGGCCACATTTTGCCTTGGGCCACCCATAGGACATTATCTCCATCTGTGCCCTGAATCAGCAGAGTTCAGGTCAAATTAGAGACAATTGGACTTTAACTGCAGCTATTATTCTACATTCCTCAAACCATGGAGAGTTCTGTGCCAGGGTGAGGTAAAAATGGCTCCAGGAAGAATAAGGAAGGAGTGATGGGACTCCAGCAACTTGCACATACTGGCGATGTTCACCTTTCACCCATAAGCAACCTGGGAGATGGGAGTAGTACTGTAGTTAGAATTAAGAAGCATGAATTTGGATCACTAGCTATGACCTGGGCCCCAGGCATCATGAAACAGACACAAATAGTTCCTGCCAAGCTCTGCCTAAATTGCAAATTCATAAGCAAAAATAAATCAATCTTTTGTCAAGCCACTAAGTTTTTTTTTTTTTTGGGGGGGGGCGGGAGGTTGTTATACAGCAACAGAGAGCCAGAATAATAATTATGACTGTGGATGGTGTAGAACTCAGGAGCTGTGAGAATCAAGGAATCAATGTTTGTCCAGGCTTGGGGCTTATCCCACATGGACTTGCTGCCCTCTGTCCCGCGTGGTTCTGACTTGCCCTGGCTCCGTAGCTCTGACTTGGCCTTCTGGCTTCTCTCTTTCTGGATCATCTTATCTCCTGCTCTCTGTTCTAATAGCATGGCTTTCTCCATGTGTGCAATTCAAATCCCTCTGAACGAGGGCCTCTGATTGGCTCAGTTCCTTGTTTTGTGCAAGGCCATCCATTGCTAGCTTACCTATAGATAGACTAGTGTCAAATCAGATGCCACCCCGATCCAACCAGCTGTGGCAGATCCTGCAGAGACCCACACAGTCTCAGGGGATGCCATTTCAGGACAGGGAGGGGCTCTCTCTTTTGGAAAGTGGTTTGGCATTCAGTGATATGATCTGCATGTCTAGAACAGAAATGAAGAAATGAAGGAAAGAAAAAATGGTGGTAACATTTTGTGTAGTGGGAAGAAGTCTTCAAATTGGATACACATACTTTCTGAAGGGTGCACTGGCTCTGTGACCTGTGATGCAGACCTACATGGTTTTTGGAGAATCAACTTACAAGTGTACTCTTCCCTAAAAACAGTCAGGAGGTGTTGTGCCAGTTTTCCTTTTTCATCTTTACCACAAAAAGTGTCCTCCACTTTACAAAAGTAAGGTATATCCTTCCCCTTCCTGAATAAACTCAAGTGACTTGCTTCCAGGTATATGAAACTTTCACAGTGCCTAACAAGGATGTAATTCAAATATCGGTGTCTCCTAATGTTGACCCTTCATTTTAGGGACCAGACCATGTCCCCTTCCATCACAGTAAGAGATGCATTTCCAAAAACATGACTTTTTCTCTTCAATTCAAAATATATTTTTAACTGCTTGAAACCTCATGGTACTAAGAAGTCTTTCAAAAATTGAATTTAGATTTATTTATATATTTTGCCACAGAGGAATATGACCATTTAAATTTGAAATGTTGTTGCAGGTTAGGTAGAGATTGTGAAATGGAGTTTCCCCGGGGGGTGGGGGAGGGTCCCCTTAGGAAGAACCTGGAAAAAAGAGGGAGGGAACAGAGGGGTGAGTAGCTCTGTGATGCAGCCCAGTGGCAAATTTGGCTGACCCACGGGACCCTGCCACTAAAAGGGTCTGTCAGATCTGCCCACCCCTGCCCTGCTCCTTCACACCCCCACCACCATCACTCTTGGGATGTGGACTGCTTGGGAAAGGCATGACCTTGGACCAGGCAGCTCTGCAACTGGGGCAGACCTGGCAGCGCTGTGGGTGGGGCTGGCGACACTCCCCCAGCAAAAGGGTGGGCATCAACCAGTCTTTCCTTGAAGGGAGATATGGGTGGTGGATCATCACCACCATCACAAATGTCGATATTTATAACAGACCAGAATTTACATTTTTAACAACTGCTTACACTTATGATGAAAACTTTTAGGTGTAAACTTTAAAATGCAAGGGGATACAAAATTTGTAAAAATGGTTTTAGAGAGATTCGAGCACAAATCTCTGGAGACCCAGGTAGCAGGACCCTCCTGACCGTGGTCACTCTTGGAAAGCTTCTATTGTTGTAAACACTGACATCAACGGCAGAGGCATGTTAAATGCTCTACTGTCTTTTCCTCCTGGGCACCCAGCGAGACTTTAATTCCAGGTTCCCTGGCAGATATGTGGGGCCATGTGACTGAGCTCTGATCCAAGAATGTGGCATAAGTAGCTGCACTCACATAAGCCTAGACAGCGAAACTGCCTGTGGGATCCCCTGCTCTTCTGCTCTTCTCTTTCCTGCTGCCCAGATGATCCACTGGAGGCCTCCAAGACCTTAGGGGATAGCAGGGACATAAAATAAATGGTGCATGGGTCCCCAAATGACTTCATGGAGCAGAGTTCCCTCCAACCTGCTTTGAATTGTGACATGGTCAAGAAATAAACCTTTATCATAATATGAGCATTTGGGATTAATTACTGCGGCTGTTAGTCTCTGCTGACTAACACAAAATCTTTCGGAAAGAAAAACTCAATGACTTCAGAGGTTTAGAGATCTTTTTGATATCATACATAGATAAGGAAAAAAATGCCACTTGATTTCCAGGCAGCTTAGAAAAAATTAAATGTAGGAAAGATTTTCTCTGAGTAACTTTCACTGAATAAGAGCCCAGGCTGAACTGGGTCAGAAGGAATTAGGCGCAATGAAACAACAATGACTTATTAACGGTAGCTGTGGAGCTAATTTTGGTGAGTATGGCTGGTATTAGGGATGTATATCAGTTCATATTGAGTTCAGCAATATTTAAAAGAAAGCTAATGATTGAGGCTTAAACAATGTGAGAGTTTGTTATTTATCTAATGTAACAAGCTCAGGGTTTAAGGCACTACTAGCTCTGTGGTAACATCAGGAGTCTAGGCTTCTCGTGGATTTTCAGTCAATCCTTCTTAGGGTGCAACCCTCTTTCATGTTCACAGCTACTAGAGCTCCAGCTGTCATATTTGCTCTCTGGGAAGAAGGAAGGAGGAGGAGTGGAGTGACATGGGCGCGTGGGCTCTGGCAGATACAGTGGTGCTAGGCTATATTCCTTTGGCTTCTTCATTTCAGCCACCTGTACATAGCTCCATGCACACTGGGAGCATCATACACCAACCACATGACAGCATCTCTTTGGTTTGCTGGGACCACAGAAGGCCACCCAATCACAAGCAGGAACAGTATGCACAACTGGTTAGTGTAGGGGAGTTTATAGCCCTAGGGTGATCCCAACCAATAGAAAACAAGAGGCTCAACCTACTTGTCCTCCAGGGAGAGAGTCATAAAGCATGCTCTACACAGCTCCTCAGTGTGTCTCAAGTGGGACTGGAGCCCCCACTGGTAACTGGGTCTTTAATGCTTCATTTGCTTTTCTCCCTTCTCCTCATTCCCCTGCTCCATATCTGTTTCCTGTGATCATCTCCCAAATAAATCACCTGCACCCAAGTTCTTGTCTCAGGATCTCTTTTGGGAAACCCAAACTAAGATGCCAGCTGAGTCTACCACCTTCCAGGAACTGTCCTAGAAATGCTAACCTCATTGGCCAGAATCAGGTCACATGGTCATTCTGAGCTGCTAGGGAAACTGGGAAATACAAGCTTTTTAAGTGGGCACTTTGGCACCCCGAACTAAACTGAGGCTCTCCGTTCCTAGGGGATGAGAAAAAAATGCATTTTTTGATAGACCTACCTAGTCCTGTCACTGACAAAGACATCTGTAAAAATGAAGATCAACATATGCTAATATTGATCTTTTGGGGATTTTTAAGCATTAAATTAGTGAAAAGAAAAATGTGGGAAATGAATTATGTGAAAGTATAAACAGGTATAAACAATATAAAAAGTATAAAGATAGGAATTTTAGAACCTAAGACTTGGTCATTAAGGGTCCATTTAAGCTGGGAGTATTTCATACAGGAATAAAAAATGTGGAACCAACCATATGGGAAAATATATTTTCCAATGATACCTTGGACAAGGGTTTGATCTCCAAATATATAAAGAACTCACACGACTCTGCACCAGAAGACAAACAACCCAATTAAAAAATGGGCAAAGGACCTGAACAGACACTTCTCCAGGGAGGACATACAGAGGGTCCAGAGACATATGAAAGGATGTTCAACATCACTAGCCATCAGAGAGATGCAAATTAAAACTACAATGAGATACCACTTGACACCGGTCAGAATGGCCATCATAAACAAATCAACAAACAGCAAGTGCTGGTGAAGTTGTGGAGAAAAGGGAACCCTAGTGCACTGTTGGTGGGATTGCAGACTGGTGCAGCTCTGTGTAAAACAGTATGGAATTTCCTCAAAAAACTAAAAATGAAACTGCTTTTGACCTGGCAAATTGCACCACTGGATTTATACCCTAAGAATCCTGAAACACTAATTCAGAAGAACCTATGCACCCCAATGTTCATAGCAGCACAATTTACAATAGCCAAGTGCTGGAAGCAACCTAAGTGCCCATCAGTAAATGAGTGGATCAAGAAACTATGGTACATTTACACAATGGAATTCTACGCAGCAGAAAGAAAGAAGGAACTCCTATCCTTTGTGACAACATGGATAGAACTAGAGAGCATTATGCTAAGTGAAATAAGCCAGGCGGTGAGGGACAAATACCATATGATCTCACCTGTAGGTGAAACCTAATCAACAAAATGAACAAGTGAGCAAAATATAACCAGAGACATGGAAATAAAGAACAAACTGACAGAGGGGAGGGGGAGGGGGATAACAGGGGAAAGAAGGGGAAGGGTTGTCAAGGAGCATGTGTCAAGGACCCACGGACAAAGACAATGGGGTGGGCGGAAGGATTGAATGTGGGAAGTTGGGGGTGGGTAGGGCAGGGGAGAGTAATGGGGGAAAATGGGGGCAACTGTAATTGAGCAACAATAAAAAAAGCACCAAAAATGCCCAAAGTTAAATAAGTACATAAATCCTGAAAAAAAAGGATGAAATCTTATCTTTTTTAAATAAGATTGTATTTATTTATTTTCAGAGAGAAAGGGAGGGAAGGATAAAGAGAGGGAGAGAAACATCAATGTGTGGTTGCCGCTCATGAGCCCCCCAATGGGGACTTGGCCCATGACCCAGGCACGTGCCCTGACTTGGAATCGAACCAGCAACACTTTGGTTCTCAGGCCGGCATTCAATCCACTGAGCCACACCAGCCAGGGCAAAATCTTACTATTTTTGATATCATGGATGGACCTAGAGGGTATTATACCAGGTGAAATAAGTCAGACAAAGATAGACAAATGCCATACGATTTCACTTATATGTGCAATCTAAAAACAAAATAAATGAACAAACAAATCAAACAAATTCATAGATACAGAGAACATGCTGGTTGTTGTCAAATGGGAGGAGGTTTGGGAGGCTCGGTGAATAAAGATGAAGGGGTTAAGAAGTACAAATTGGCTGTCACAAAATAGTAACAGAGATATATAGTACAGTATAAGGGATATAGTCAATATTATTGTAATAATTATGTATGGTGCCAGTATAATTGATTTTGAAATCAATTCAAAAGTTATATCAATGTCTAACCATTATGCTATATATCTGAAACCAATATAATAATGAATGTCAACTGTAATTGAAAAATAAAAAATTTAAAAAACAAAAAAATTAAAAAAAAAATGTGCTGTGTTTCCACAAAACCATTCTCCAGGGCTGGCTCCTTTGATTCACCATTGTGCTGTATTCAGCCTTTTCTGTTGAATTTGATAAAACCTGTTGAAATAACAACACATTATTTGTTTCTTCTCTGTGTGTGGACTGTCCCTTTTCCACAGACAATTTGACATGTGTTACAATAGGATACAATTAATAAAGCAACAATAAAATGAAAACCAGATCAGGAAGAACAAGAAGACAAATAAGCCTCTCCTGGAGCCACACAGCTACAGCTGTGGTCCAAAGTTAGAGCTGTGCTTCCCTGGACCCAAGGCTAAGTGGATGGGCCCTGCTTTACACTGTTTGTGTTAGAAAGAAGAGAGCATGCCAATTTCCCCAGAGCAAGCAAATCTTTCCCAAGCAATCTCTTTGGGCTTAATTTTGGAAGAAGGGAACAGTGCATGGAAATTGTTCTTAAGAACATTTTTACAGCAAATCCCAATAATGGATTTCACAAGCTTAGGTATAAGAGATTTCATGAACATCTAAGATGCAGCACTAACATTCAATTAAGTGGCAGTAGTCTGCAAAAGGCAGGTTTTAAGGATAGATCTCAGAGTTGCTAGAGTAAATCACTGAGTCTCACACACATTCAATGGTAGAGGAGTATCAGACAGACTGAGGCAGTAATCTCATGAAGCCTGGAAGTCCTGGTAATCTGTTCGCTTGTTGAGGCAACCCTTTTTGCTTGGTAACACATCAGTTATTCCCAACCCCATTTCTCTTGCCTGTTTTTTCTGTATTAACCTCTGCTCCCTTTTTCCTTTCTTGTACAATGGATGTGATGTCTGGGGCAGTGGCAGCTATCTTGAGGCAAAAAGCATAAGACTGAAAAGCCAACTACCTGAGGATGGTCCTGAGAAAATGTAGAGAGCTCCTGGGTCTTAGCTGACATTGAGATGTCAGTCCAGTCGTCGAGACAGCCCACCTACAGATTCTTAAGTCAACAATAAAATAATAATAAAAAAATAATAATAAATAATAAATATGGTCTATCCTACTGGTCATGGGGTTTTTCTCTTTTTCCATTTCTTATTATTAAAAGCAGTTTTACATTTTACCTTTGTGAGGAGAGAGTCTGTGTGCTCTATAAAAACTGAGAAGCAGTTGACAAGATTAATGTTCTATTATGAAACTAAAGCATCCAATCAGAGATACCAATTCATATGTGAACATAGGTGGGATATGCAAAAAGTCAGAATTTTCCTCAGGAAATAAGCTTGGGACAACTACAGCACAGGGGTAATTGCTTAATTGAGTCCCCAGTATATGTGATACCCTAAAACATGGCCAAAGGTGATTACATCATTAAAGACTTAAAACAGGAATAGTCACTCAGTAGAGCCATGTGTATCCTCTGTATAACTCTCTCGGATCAACCGATTTGAAACAACATGGCATCTCAGAGAACCTATTGGGATAATTGAGCTAAAGAATATTGAATTAATCCATATTCAGCTTGAGGTTAGTCAACAGAAATAGCTTTAACTCTGGGAAGATACTGATTTTAGCTTTCAAACAGTTAATGCAGCTCTAAGGCCATTATTTCCAAAAAATATTAATAAGTGTTGGTTCTTAACAAAAAAATATGTCTCATTGATGAGGTGACATGCGTGTAGTTCCTTTCAAAGCAGTTTCAAATACTAAAAAAAATCAAAGGAGGGAGAGGATGCAGAAGATCACAAGATTGTTTAAAGCCAATTAGAGTTATTCTTTGCTGTACTGATTTTTTGTGAGTGTTTTCATATCAGTCTTGGTTTTCATGATGGTTTAGTGCAAGCATCAATGACCAGAAGTTCAAGTTGTCCTCGTGTAACTTGGCCACACAATTGTTATTATTGCTGATTGGGGTGCAGAAGGCATTTCCAGCCTCGCTTCCTTCTTTTTACATAAGCTTGCAGATTAGGTCAACACTTCAGTGAAACAAGAAGGACAACTATGCTGGTGTGTGTGTGCATGAGAATGCTATTGTTCTCGATTCATTTGTTTCAGTAACAAAATACTGATCATTTGGGAAAGTTGAAACAATAAAATTAGAGGAAAAAGTATGGTAATATTCCCTATGTAAAATTAAGTCATAAATATGAAGCTTGAGTAGACAAAAAGCATTTTCCGAATGTTTCCGATTACAAGAGATAAACAAAATCGTTTTCTACTACTCTTGGTGTTTTTTAAGTACACTGTTTTTGAAAACGTGGAAGACGGGGATGCAAGTAACTTTTCTTTGCAATCACCTACTATGAAATTCCATGTTTCTCTTTTACTTTTGTTGGGTGTAATTTATCATTTTGTAAGTTTTGTCAAAAATCATTTGTGTGAAACACATGGTGGAATGTCCTTTACAGTAAATGAAATAGTAATTCAACTTGTCGTCGTTTAGGTCATATCGCATTGTAGGCGACCGCTTTTTCTGGATCACTGGCAACATAAACAAAGGGATTATCATAAAATAAATAAATATAATCTACAGCTTTCCATTTAACTGTATCAGAAAAGATTTGGAGGAAATCGTTGCATACTTATTTAACATAATTGCAATAACTTTATGGGCACTACAAGGCTAACTAGTATTGTCAAGGTCAATACAGTCAGCCAGGATGTGCTGGGCAGGTTTCACAAGGGCAGTGAAATTTTGTGTCAAGAGCCTCAAAGTTCACCTAGATGATGTCCTGTTTCTGGGCCTCCAACTAAGGAGTTCCTTGTTTCCAATGTAGAAAAGACTTTGGGGATGTTGGAAAGACTGAAAGCTTTGGAGAACATTTGGCAGAGATTGGCAAGAATGACAAAAGGGACCACTTATGTCAGTGACACATTGAGAGTGCATGTGTAAAAATTTGAATTTGAAAAAGTCAAAGAAACATCAACAATTAATTCAGATCTAACTCTCATTAACATTTTTTCAATTTCTACATCGATAATTATTAATTTTTTGACATTTTAAACTTGTATCTGTCAATTGATAGAATAAGTAATACATGATAATGGACAAAATTAAAATTTAAAAACTGTGTATGCAATGAAACATTAATCTTCTTCCTATCCTTGCCCTTCAGCTACGCAATCTTCCCTCTCCAAAACCACTACTGTGAGCAGTCTATTATAGATACTTTTAAAAGCATTCTAGGCAAGCACAAATGCACACATACATAATAGCAAATTTTTCTCTAAATGGTAAAATAAACTTTGAGATTCTTCCTTGTCAATATGTACAAACCCATTATTAATTTTTTAAATAGCTGCAGATCTTTCCATTGCTTGGAGTTCTCATTGCATCATTTGGTTAGTTATTGGTCCTATTTCATTAGGCTTCTATCATTGGTCATGGAGGTTGTTTCAGTGGTTTCCTATTGTATAAGAGGCTATAGTAAGCACCAGTGAACACAGGTTACTTCATGAATGCGCGAGCACATAGAGAGAATACATTTCTGAAAGTGGAATTATTGGGTCAAAGTCATGTGAATTTTGTCATCTTTAAAGATTTTGCCAAATTGTCCTCCAAAGAGATTTACCAGTTCCCCCTCGAAATGTAGGGGAATGACTCTCCACAACTCACCAACACAGCACGTTGTCAAACTCAGTTCAAAATTTGAATGGTTTCTTTTATTCATACACTAACAGTAAGTCAGAGTCACACTATTTTAACAGCTTCTTTTGCTTTTAGGGACTATAACAGACCAAACAACCATCTATTCATCCATGTAACAAATAGGCATTGAGCTCTTATTAATTCATTCAAGAACACCTTCTATGTACCAGGCATTCTGCCAGGCCTGGGGATACAGTAGTGATACAATGATCCCGGAATTTATTGTCAATGAGGGAGAGAGACAAACAATCACATACAAGAGCTGGGAAGAAAAGCACCAAGTCTGTGAGGGTGTAAAACAGGACAGTCTTTGCTGGTCTGGAGTGGTCACAAAAGCTTCCTTGAGAAATGTCATCTGAGCTGATGGATGAGTAGTAGTCATGGAGTGTGTGCGTGAGTGTGTGTGTGTGTGTGTGTGTGTGTGTGTGTTCTCAGAACTTTCCAGAAGGTAGAGACAGCATGTCACTTTCAAGGATGCAGAAGAAGGGCAGGAAGTGGACGCAGGGAGAGGAAGAGAGTGTGAGAAAGCTGAGGCGTGAGGCATTGTGGATGTGTGCCTCCACATCAAGGGACTTGCTGTAGAAAGGAGTGGATAATGTCCAACCACAAATGAGTCTAGAAAAGAACAGAGTGACAAGAGCCATTACGGAGATAAAGATAAAGTACAAGAGGAATGTAAGTGAATTCCCATGGGTTAAGTTCCCTTGTACAATTTATGTGCTTAATTTATTTCATGTATCCGTTTGTGGTAAAATAAATACAGTAATACTTAACTCTCGAATCCTTCTTATTTATTTATTTATTTATTTATTTATTTATTTATTTATTTATCACCTGAGAACATGTTTATTGATTTTAGAGAGAGGCGAAGGGAGGGAGAGAGAGAGGGAGAGAAATATCGATGTGAGAAACATCGATCAGTTGCCTCTCGCACAGGCCCCAACCAGGGACTGAACTCGCACCCCACTCATGTGCCCTGATTGAGGAACAAACCTGAGACCTTTTGGCTTATGGGACAGCACTCCAACCAGTCGAGCCACAACAGCCAGGGCTTGAATCTACTTTCACATGTCAGCTGTGGTTGCCTGGTACCCTCTTCGTACTATTGTACCCTAAAGGCAGAGCTAAGAGAGCTAGATGTTTCAAACTGCAGCAGTGCTACGTGTTTTCATCAGTGCAACAAGAGCTGAGGCAAGACAGATGGCCCAGCCTCGCTCAGGTAGGTCTTTAACCTCTCCAGGTATGTGTAGAGCACTTAGAATATTGAGTTGGTCTAGGTGGTAGGACATCCAAATGTTTAGAAGGTATGAAAAGAGAAGTGAATACTAGGAAAGCTATCCTTTGAAATTGTTTTTCAATGAGTTGGAACCTCATGGTTTAAAAAACATGGTATAAATACCATAAAGCAAATATAAATGAAAAAATAACTATCATTTCGGCTCTTGATACACTATACTTTTTGGAAAGTTAAAACCATGGCTCTTCTACAAATATAAACTATACAAATATAAATTATACACATGTATGCAGCTCATTAACTGGTGAGGAAGCCTGTAAAATGTTAAGAGTGGTTCAAAGGGGATTTTGAAGAACTGATTTATACAGTCAGACAGTCAGAGGAATGCTAAAAGTAACTCGTTAGTAGATGTTAAACTATTTAATATTTTACAAAGTAATAAACAATAATGTCTGGGGTGTCTGGGGTTATCTCTTCCATCAGATGGAAACCAAGTACATCTCTACTGAACAAAACTCCTTTGTGTTTTAATGAGCAGAAATAATTTTTACTGTTCTCAAACAAGAATCATTTTGCATTGTTACCAGGTCAACCTCCTTCCTTCCAGAGCTGTAAGATCACCTAGTCAATAAGGAGTCAAAGGGGCGTGCCCAGCTGCACTGCACCAACAGAACATCCTCTGCGCTCCCAGGCCCCTGCTGCTCCTTTAAACATTGCATTACATATGGCACAGCAACTCTGACCAAGTCAGAGCACTCCTTTGCTCCCGAGAATTTTATGACTGTATGATTGTCTCGAAGACGATGTTTAAAACCAGCATCCAAGATTGAGAACTGCTCCTGATGTCACATACTAGAAACTAGCACCTGAATCAAGTTAAACTACCCTGCAATTAATTATTTTCACAGTCCTAACAAGAAAGACTACTGCTCTTTGAACCACATATTATTATCTTTTTTTCTACTACAAACTCCTGACTTCAAATTTTCAGTCATAGAAAGTAAAACTATACTGCCTTTAAACTCTTGAGTAGTATGATGTAGCTTTAAGTTACCAGCTTTCTTTTTGACTAGACCTTTATCAAACATTGGTGAAAGGTTGAGAAATAGAATAAATCTTGAGCTTGTGACGAGAAGCAGTATCTAAAGGTGACATCTCTGGGACAGTAGGTTCAGAGCAAAAGTGAAGGAAGGGCAGAAGCACCATCTGGTCCATGAAGGAAAGAGCAAAGTGCAATCAGGATCTGATATGAGGGCACCCCACCAGGAAACATCAATATCTGAACAGAAGAACACAAGAGCCAGAGTTCAGAGCTGGTGTAACAGTCAGGGCTCAGAGAATCCAAACCATGATCACTATTACGGAATGAAGAATTTAATACAGAGATTGGACCTTACACGACTGTGAGCAAAAATAGGGAAGCAAGGTCTGAACAGGGAAATTGAAGATGTGGTGCAAAGCCTGGTGCTGGTTAGTCAGAGTTTGCAGGAAAACTTGAAGCGAAGCACATCCTGCTCCTGCACTGGGACTGGGAAGGAAGTCATTGGTGCTTCAAGGCCACGTTCTCTGTGAGCCCACAGCAGTGCTCCTGGTGGTGGGCCTGGCAATGACACTGACTGCAAGGGCTGGTAATTGGGAAGGACAGATGGATATGGAGTCGGGAGGGATGAGGACAAAGTAGAACTCACTGCTACCTCTTGCCCCACACTCAAAAACGATCAAGACATAAAAGCTGTTGTTTCACTTCCTTCTCTTAAATCTTGTGTAGCATCATCTTTGGTCAACTCTAACTGGGAACCACATTGGGAAGACGATTCAGGGACATGAAGTTGACAACAGAACAATCCGACACACAGTGGGCAACTCTGAAATCATCTGGTGAGAATTAACTCAAATAAAAGGCATGAATGTTAGACAACATGGCATTTTAATCTCCAAGACTTCTTTTGAAGAGTACTTATGGTAGACAGACTTCCTTTGAAGAACACAGACCGTACCACTAAAGAGATGTCAACAAGAGTATTGAAGAATCTAGCAGTGACATATATAGAAGTTCTGTCCACAGCTTCACTGTACACTGAAAAAATAGATATTTTGAGTCCCATCATCATGGGGCAGCAGTCTGGACTACTTGAACCATACATTAGTGGTCTGATGTGAGTCATCATCATGACCAGTTCATAGCGACTCACTGCTCGAGAAGGAAAGTGTCAAAGAAAATCAGTTTCCATTTGGTTATTTACTTCCAAGTCCTCACTGCCAAATTGATGCAAAATTCTCATTTCACCTTCTCCTCGTTTTCTCTTTTTATCTTTCTCTTCTACCTTTTCCTTCTCTTCTTTTATCCCTGCTTCTTTTCTGTCCTCCACAATTACGCATTTATCAAGAGAACACAAAACAATGGGAAGGTTGGTGGATGAGATCAGAATTGATAATAACAGGAAACAATGTTCGGGCGCGGCGTGCACACAGCAATGGATTGAGAATCAGGAGGCATGGGCATTTCTGCAAGTATGATGAGTAAGGCTGAAATTCTTAACGGTTCTGAGCTCCATAGATCAGATTTCTCAAGAGTAAAAAAAAGAAATCAAACAATCAAGAACTTGTGCATGCGTGTGTGTGTGCTTGTGTATGTGTTCTATGGGAAAATAACTTTAGATGTCAACAAAGCATCTTAATTAAACAAAAGCTCTGGGAAGTCCTACAGTAAAAAAAAAAAATCCTTCCAACTTTGCTCAATTTGGAGTTTTCCAAACTAGCTTGACTCTGGAACCCTTTTTTGTAAGTTCTATTAATATTCTGAAAATGAAACACATTTTGGGAAATGCTCCAGGTGATGTCTCGGTTAGTTCTTTCATTTCTTTAAGACCCCAGACTTTCCCACTTTTTTCATAAAACTCAAACCACAATATAAATTGAGTGGCTAATTGAACATTGTTCAGCCTGGAAAGGGACAATTCTTTTTTTTTCTTTTTTAAAATGAAAACCACTGAGGGCTTGTCCAAGAGGCAGTGTATGAGGTAATATGAAACATGAACCATCTTGATGTGTCTCCAGGCAAGAGACCCAAAAGTAGTTAGTTAGTTATCAGTGTTTTTCAGATACAGAGAATAAACCCTTTCAGGAATGTTGTTTTTTTTTCAATTGAGTGGCAGTGATATGCACAAAAATATTACTCTGCCAGCTTGCATTGACTACATCATGTCTTCTAAATCAGTATGGTTGGCTAGGATCCTAATAAGACCTTGGATAGATCACTTGGCTGAAGACTGGAAAACTATTGATTCATGCTGCAGATCAAAATTCAATCATCATGTTTGTGTGGATCTTTTGGGTTTACCACTAGGGGTCATTATAGAGAGATGGGAGACAATTTCAATCTTTTCTAAATAATTCCAGAATTGCCATGGGCTTTGGTCAATGGGCAGGTTAGTGCTTCTTTAACTTTAATGTGTGTATCAATAATTGGGGGTTTTGGAGCAGATTCTGATTCAGTAGGTCTGGGGTGGGGCCAAAAATTCTACATTTCCGTCAAACTCCCAGGTTGTGTTGGTGCTGGTGGAGCTAGAGGGCAGGCTATTTGGAAAGGGTCCAAGGTCTCAGAATGGAATGTTACCTCAATGTCAGCTCTCTTACAGGAAATAGAAATCACATCTCATCCAAGCTGTCTCATATTTCTTTTTATTTTCCCCTCCTCTTCCTTCTTCTCCCTTCCTCTTCCCATTTTCTTTCTCCCCTCCCCCTCTTCTCTCTCCCCCTCCTCCTTCTCTTCTGTTTTTTTCTGCCGGCTGGCTGTACTTTAAGCTCAATTGTCTCAAAGGATACCTTCCCAGAAGTTTGTTATTATACCTTTGCCTCATGAAATCTAGCCTGGTGGACCTCATAATTCTTTATGAAATAAACATTTGAGAACCAGAGACATTGTAAACAGTTGCATGCATAGTTCTTCTGAGCTGTGTCTCTCTCTTAGCATACACTACCTTTTGTGCAAATAGATTAAGCTTGTCTTGAGTAACTCTGGCTCTGGCAGAGCTAGCAGAGTAGATGAGTGTATTCTATGTTTTTGGTGTTGGAGGCGATTTGATTTTATTCTTCAACCCCAAGTATAAAGTTATTTTAATCAATAAGAAATCTATTTTGATTTTTTCAGAGCGGAGAAAAATATTGTCACATAGAATGCAAAGAGCCTCAATTTCCATACAATGTGATAAAGGAAGTAAAAGTGAGTGATACAGCAAATCTCTTTGGGTGTGAAAAACTTGTGAATGGACTTCTAATGTAGATAAACATAATGTTTTTTGTTGATTTTTTTCAATCATAATTCAGAAAACTTGAAAAACATAGAATTTCATTTAAAAAATAGTATCAAAATACCATCACCACAGATGGCCAGTATTAAAAATTTTTGGAGCTCTTCCAGTTCTTTTTTTGTGTATTTTCTTTGAGCATCTTTCCTATGATTATGAAATACTGGTTTATAATTTGATGTGTTCACTTCACAATATAAAGTGAATAGCTTCTCATTTCCATAAATACATATTTTTCTACACCATAATTGTTCATGGCTTTATAATAATCTATCATAATATATTCCATAATTTACTTAATTAATTCCCTATTATTGGATATTCAGGTTGTTCCTAATTTTTCTCATTAATAAAAAAATACTTATGAACATTCTTATACAGACATATTTGCCCACACTTTTCATTATTTAGTTTGGAAAAGTTCCAAGAAGTAGAACTATCAGATCAAAGGGTTTTTCTTTCTTAAATAATTTATTAGGGTGACATTGGTTAATAAGATTATATAAGTTTCAAGTGCACAGTTCTATGATACATCATCTATGTATTGCGTTGTGTGCTCACCAACCAAAATTTAGTCTTCTTTTGTCACCATATATTTGATCCTCTTTTAAAGGCTTTTGAAACAAGCTGTGAAAAGACTGGCTGGGAAACTGCACACCTCTGCCAGCCGCAGAAGCTTCCCAAGCGGCTCTGGGAAGGCAGAAGGGGTACAGGGGTTACAGGTGGATCCACAGTCAGAGTGCTCACGTTTGAGTCAATTCTGGAAGGAGGTTTAATTGCTGGGCCTCTGTCAAATGGGAATAATACTGGTTCCAACACCACAAAGTTGTTTTACAGGTAAAATAACAGAATATATGTAAAACCTTACATGGTAAACATTCAACAAATGCCAACTGTAGTTACTGACATCATCATCATCATCATCATTTTCTTTCATGCTCAGCAATAATTCCAAGGTCTTTAAATGCCAAATGATTCCTAAACCTGGCTTCCACATCTCTGCCCGGGCCACCTGCTGACATCAAGGAGACTGGAAATGGCTGGGAAAAACTTGTGAAGAGTGGACTTTAGGAGAAGACGGTATAATAAGGCTGTTCTCCCTGTAATTTGAGAGGGCTCATTGCAAACCTTTCCCAGAAATGGAAGCTCAAAAGAAATTGGGCCAAATGAAAACTTTTGGGATTGCCTGTGCTAACCTTTCACTTCATATCTGCAGCCTCAGAAGATAAAATACACAAGAAGCAAAGACAGCAGTTTTGTGCAGGAATGACAAAGTCAAGCTACCGAAAGAGGACGTTAGGTCCCTGTGGACAAGGAAGGAACCTGGGAGATGAAGTGAAGTGACAGTGCCTCTGTTTTTCTCTGCTTTGAGTTGTCATTCAGGACAGGAGGGAGCAAATACGCTCTTAGTATAAGACAGTTTTACACAAAAATGTGCTAAAGGGAGAGATACAAATTTCTTACTAATTTGTATTGGTGTTTTTGGTGGACCCAGTGAGAAGAAATTAAGCTTCCTAGAGATGAGTTGTGTCTGATTTCAGACACTTTAGGAGAAGATTAGTTGCAGGCTGGATGGAGCTCCCTCCAACCCAGCATCCTGCCCTGAGAACACCTGAAGAGGGAGTGGGGAAGGAGGACCCCAGCTTGGGGAGAGTTCACAGGAAATGCATGTTGGGAGAGAGAAGGAAGAGCGTGGAAAAGAAGAGGGCTTTCACATGAACCACCCCCAGGCTAGAGTGCTGGCTCCTGGGGTCCTCCCAGAGGCCAGAGAGGCCTTTCACCCTGCAGGGAAGAGAGGAGCCAAGCCACTAGACAGAGACTCTGTTCCTGATGGCCCCTCTTGTGGACGTCCATACAGGAGGTCTTACCCTTCAACAGAAATCGAGTTCCACCTTCACAGGGACCAGGTGTGGCTTTAATCTAGGGAAAGGATGAGGGCATTATCAGGACAAGCAGGGAGAATTTCCTGCTCCCTGGGCATCAGCACTCTCTCCTTGTGGAGGACCAGTGAGAAGAACCCAGCCTCTAGAGGACAAAGGCCATCTTTCCTCCCTCTGTGCTAAGAGGGGTCAGAGATGTTTCAGGTGCAAGAAAGGTAGGCCCCTCCAGGGCAGGGTTCAAAAATCTGTAAGTGCACCCTTACCAAAGGACACAGCAGAATGGGCAGAATCTTAAGAGTTCACTTGGGAAAGGAAGGTGTACTTCTCAGAGAACATTCTATTTTTTCATAATGAGCAATTTAAAAAAAAGTAACTGAGACAGACATGTCCCTATCATATAAACAGAGGTTAGCAAAATTTTTCTGTAAAATGCCAGATAATAAATATTTTTGGTTTTGTGGGCCATACGGTCTCTATTGAAATTACTTGCATTAAAGTCCCAAAGAGGCCAAAGATAACAGATAAATGAGTAGGCATGGCTGTGTTCCAATAAAACTTTATTTATAAATACAGGGAGCTAGCTAGATTTGGTCCATGGGTTATGGTTTGCTGACTCCTGATGTAACTTTCCAAAACCTTAGTTCCTTTTTAAATTGGCGTCAGAAATTATAAGAAACCTGTGGGTGACAACTCTATGGGCACCATGTTATGTTGATTTCAGATTTACCTTAAGCATTTATTTCTGAACCAATGTGAACCTGGCCTTGGATAAGGCCCACTTCCTCTCTGGTTGCCAGTTTTCTTACAGGGATGTCAGGGTCTTACTGAGATGTGATCTGCAGGGCACATTTCATATGAGGTGTTTTCTTTGTAAATTCACTTATTCATGTAATGAAGCTATATTTATTTATTTTTTAAGCTTCTATTATATTTGCATTTTTAATATATTTTATTGATTATGCTATTACAGAGGACCAATTCCCCCCCCTTTATTCCCTTCTGCCCTGCACACCACCTCCCACCTGCATTCCGCCCCCTGTAGTTCATGTTCATGGATCGTACATATAAGTTCTTTAGCTTCTCCATTTGCTATACTATTCTTAACCTCCCTCTGTCTATTTTCTACCTACCATTTATGCTACTTATTTCCTGTACCTTTTCCCCCTCTCTCTCCCTCCCACTCCCCCACTGATAACCTTCCATGTGATCTCCATTTCTGTGATTCTGTTTCTGTTCTAGTTGTTTGCTTAGTTTGTTTTTGTTTTATTTTTTTAGATTTGGCTGTTAATAGAAGTGAGTTTATTGTCATTTTACTGTTCATATTTTTATCTTCTTTTTCTTAGGTAAGTCCCTTTAACATT
>VMDR010010767.1:0-30009 GCA_007922815.1 Macrotus californicus
GAAAGAGAAAGAGAGAAAGGGGCTGAAAAGCAGCTGTGGCTCTGGTTAGTTATGTGAGACTTTGGGACTATCACTGTCCCTCTTGATACCTATGGATTATTCAGGCTAAAATTTCCACCTCTGAGAATCCCTCATCATAATCAATATAAAATAATAGCACCTATTGTTTGTTATCGCCTACCTTAAACAAATATCTCTTCTAACTGATAAACATAACATCTCATTTGATTTTCACAACAATCCTGTTCGTAGACTCTTATTATTTCCATTATATTGATAAGGAAATAGAAGCTCAGAAAAGTAAAGTAATCTGCCTAAGTGATAGCTCTAGTAAGCATTTTCCCATGTGGCTGGGATCCTGGCTGGCCATGGCTTCAGTATTTCAGGAGGCCGCTCTCCTTCCTGGTTTCACTGCCCAGTTTCTGTGACAACACTAGCCTGTAACTTGAGCATACGCCCACCCACCCACACCGTCACCTCAGCTCAGTGACTTTCCCCAAAAGTTGTGTCATTCTTAACAGATGACACTCAGGGAAAAGCTCTGTGGTTGAATCACTGTGACCACTTCCTGTTCTATTCAGGGTCCCCTGTTCTCTGGGGCCCTCACTCTACCATGCCCTGTTTAGCAATCAGAACCATGATATCTATGACCCCCAGGCTGCTAGGAAAGCTAGTCACCCCCTCCTATGCCCTCATCCTACCAAGCTGAGAGACTCCAGTTCTTTGCTTCAGCCCCACTCTACAACCCTGCTATGGAAAGTCTGGGGGAGATCCTGGTTGTCCCAGCACTGGGTAAGGAGACAATAGGATAATCCCCATCCCTTCAGACTGGTGATGTAAGGATAATGGGGACAGGTGGGCGGATGTCAAGCATCAGCCATGAAGTAAAGGAGTAGTCACTGATCCTGTGGGTGCCTTGTGGGCACCCAATATGAGGATATTGTTGTCTCCATGTACAAGGGTCAGCATACCGGGTGAAAAGAAAAATACAGACAGGGTTCTGTGTCTTGGGGAAAACCCCAGTTCTCTCCCAGTTGCTCAGAAAGGGCTTCCTGGAGGCTGACAAACTGAAGTGAATATTGATTGTGAGAGTGGAGTAACTCGTCAGTTATTTGAGGGGCTATATGGAGGAGGAGACTTCCTCTGGGTAAATGCAGAGAGCAGAATCTGGGACCATCTGGACTATTTCAGATTCTTAGAAGTCTAAAAGCTCTAAAGACTATGGTATTTCTTGCCCAATCTCCACCCACATAGGTAATACAAAGTAAAGCAATCTAAATCCTAAAAACACGTGTAAGGAAATCCAACAAAGTTCTAATTTTCTTTTCCATGATAACCACTTCAGTCCTTTTATTCTTTTTTTTATACTATCAGTTATCAATGTCTTTTCAAAAACATTTTTTGTTTGTTGGGAGTTTTTTGATTACTGCTTCAATTTCATTAGGTATAATCTATCTATTCAAATTATCTGATTCTTCCTGATTAAATTTTGGAAAATTATATGTTTCTAGAAATTTATCCATTTCATCCAGGTTGTCCAGTTTATTGGTATATAATTGTTCATAATACTTTCTTACAATCTTTTGTATATCTTTGATGTCAGTTGTTATTTCTCCTCTTTCATTTCTGATTTTATTTTTTTCAAAGATTTTATTTATTTTTAGAGAGAGGGGGTGGGAAGGAGAAAGAGAGGGAGAGAAACATCAATGTGTGTTTGCCTCTCATGTGCCCCTTACTGGGGACTTGACCTGCAACCCAGGCATATGCCCTGGACTGGGAATCAAACCGGTGACCCTTTGGTTTGCAGGCCCACACTCAGTCCACTGAGCTATACCAGCCAGGGCTCATTTCTGATTTTATTTATTTGGGTCCTTTTTCTTTTTTTCTTGATGAGCCTGGTTAGAGATTTGTCAATCTTGTTTATCCTTCCAAAGAACCAACTCTTGGATTCATCGATCTTTTGCATCATTTTTTTAGAGTCTATTTCATTTATTTCTGCTCTGACCTTAATTATTTCCTTCCTCCTACTCACTTTGGACTTTGTTTGTTGTTCCCTTTCATGTTCCTTTAACTGTGAAGTGAGATTGTTTATTTGAGCTTTTTCTTGTTTTTTGAGATAGGCCTGTACTGCTATGAATTTTCCTCTTAGGATCGCTTTCCTAGTGTCCTACAGATTTTGGATTGTTGTATCCTTATTTTCACTTGTTTCAAGGTATCTTTTGAATTCTTCCTTGATCTTGTTGTTGGCCCACTCATTGTTTAATAATATATTCTTTAGCTTCCATGTCTTTGCATGTTTTTCAGTGTTCTTGTGATTTATTTCTAGTTTTATAGCATTGTGGTCAGAGAAGATGCTTGATGCGACTTCAGTCTTCTTAAATTTATTGAGACTTGTATTGTGTCGTAGCATGTGGTCTATCCTAGAAAACATTCCATGTGTACTTGAAAAATATATATATTCTGCTTCTTTGGGGTGAAATGCTCTAAAGATATCAATTAAATCAATTTGACCTAGTGGATTGTTTAAGACCATTGTCTCCTTATTGATTTTCTGCCTGGAAGTCTGTCCATTAAGTCAATGGGATGTTAAAATTCCCAACTTTGACTGTATTTCTGTTGATCTCTCCTTTTATGGCCATCAAGATTTGCAAACAAAAGCCCTGGACCAGATGGCTTCATAAATGAATTTTACTGAACATTCCGAGAAGGACTAACACTTCTCCTTCTCAAACGATTTCATAAAATTCAAGAGATAGGAAAACTCCCACATTCATTTTATGAGGCTAGTATTATCCTAATTCTAAAACCAGATAAAGACACTACAAAGAAAGAAAATTATAGGTCAATTTCCCTGATGAGCATAGATGCTAACATCCTCAGCAAAATATTAGCAAATTGAATACAGCAATGTATCAAAAAGATCATACGTTATGATCAAATGGGATTTATTCTGGGAATGCAAGGTTGATACAACATTCACAAATTAATAAATGTGATTCACCACATAAACAAAATGAAGGATAAAAACCACATGATCATATCAATAGATGCAGAAAAAGCTTTCGATAAAATCTAGCACCCATTTATGATAAAAACTCTCAGCAGAGGGAATAGATGGAACATACCTAAACATAATAAAGTCCATATATGGCAAACCCACTGCCAGCATCATACTCAATGGGCAAAACTACAAGTGTTCCCTTTAAGACTGGGAAGAAGACAGGGATGTCCACTTTCACCTCTCTTGTTCAACATAGTACTGGAAGTCCTGGCCATTGCAATCAGACAAGAAGAAGAAATAAAAGGCATCCAAATTGGAAACGAAGAAGTAAAACTGTCTTTATTTGCAAATGACATGATATTGTATAGTGAACCCCAAAGGGTCAACCAAGAAATTACTAGAACCGATAAATGAATTCAGCAAAGTAGCAGGATACAAAATTAATGTTCAGAAATCAGTTGCATTTTTATATGCCAATAATGAACTAACAGGGAAATTAAGAAAACAATACCATTCACAATTGCTTCAAAAAGAATAAAATACCTAGGAATACACCTAGAGAAGAATGTAAGATACCTGTACTTGGAAAATTATAAGAGACTGGAGAAAGAAATTGAAGAAGATAAAAATAAGTGGAAGAACATACTATGTTCATGGATAGGAAGAATTAACATCATTAAAATCTCCATGCTACCCAAAGCAATCTATAGATTCAACACAATTTCTATAAAGATTCCAATGGCATATTTCACAGAACTAGAACAAATACTTCAAAAATTTATGTGGAACCACAAAAAGTCCTGCATAGCAACAGCAATCCTGAGAAAGAAGAGCAAAGTTGGAGAAATCACACTATCTAATATCAAACTATACTACAAGGCCATAATAATCAAAATAGACTGGTACTGGCATAAAAACAGATACATAGATCAATGGAACAGAATAGGGAGCCCAGAAATAAAGCCATACTTCTATAGTCAATTAATATTCAACAGAGGAAGCAAGCACATATAATAGGCTAAAGGTAGTTTATTCAATAACTGGTGCTGGGAAAATTAGGCAGATACATGCAGAAAAATGAAACTAGACCACCTTCTTACACCACATGCAAGAATACAAAATGGATCAAAGGCATAAATGTTAGGCCCGAAACCATAAAAATCCTAGGAGAAAACATAGGCAGCAAAATCTCAGACATTGCTCACAGAAATTTTTTATCAGATATATCTCCCCAAGCAAGGGAAACAAAAGAAAAAATAAACAAATGGGGCTACATCAAATCAAAAAGTTTTTGCACAAAAAAGAAAAACATCAAAATAAAAAAACAACCTCCAGAATGGAAGAACATGTTCATTGATACATCTGATAAGGGATTAATATCCAAAATTTATAAAATACTTAAAAAACTCAACACCAAAACAACAAACAACCCAATTGAAAAACGGCCAAAGTACCTGAATAGACATTTCTCCAAAGAGGACATACAGAGGGCCAATAGACATATGAAAAGATGCTCAACATCACTAATCATCAGAGAAGTGCAAATTAAAAGCACAATGAGATACCATCTCACACCTGTCAGAATGATGATCATCAATAAACCAACAAACGAGTGCCGGTGAGGGTGTGGAGAAGGAAGAACCCTTTTGCACTGTTGGTGGGAACGCAGATTGGTGCAGCCACTGTGGAAAGAAGTATGGAGATACTTCAAAACATTAAAAATGGAACTGCCTTTTGACCCAGTGATCCTACTTCTGGAAATATATCTGAAGGAATCCAAAACACTAATTTGAAAGAACATGAGCACCTCTATATTCATTGCAGCGCTATTTATAATTGCCAAATATGTAAGCAACCCAAGGTCCATCCAGAGATGAGTCGATAAAACAACTATGGGACATTTACACAATGGAATTCTTCTCGGTCCTAAAAAAGAAGAAAATGTTGCCCTTTGCTACTGTATGAATGGACCTGGAGAACATTATGCTAAGTGAAATAAGCCAGTCGGAAAAAGACAAATACCATATGATCTCACTCAGATGTGAAATCCAGTGAACAAACTGAACCAACAAGCAAATCAGAGACAGACTCAGAGATGGAGAACAGATGACAGCTAGTGGTGGGACCGGGGGAGGAGGGTGAGGGGTGGAGGGATTGAGCCAATAGGAAAAAGGACTCATGGACATGGACAACAGTGTGGTGATTGCTGAGGGGATGAGAGTGTAAGGGGACCAAATGATAATGGAAAAAATATAATAAAGATTAGATTTTTTAAAAAAGGAAAACATTTTTTATACTTTCAAGTGCCTCTGCTTTGCTGATCCTATCAGCTCTGTTTGGTCCACCTGTTGGATAATCCTGCACAGGGAATAGTATCTGGCGTCACTGGGCCACACATGCCAACTAATATAGGAAAGGTCCTTCTAACCATTTGTATTGCATGGCCACCGAGTGGGCTGTCCCAACGAGGGAATACCTGGTCACTAGTGTGTTGCCAACCCCACAAGGCCAGAAGTCCCTAATGATGGGGCCAGGATGTGTGGGAGGGAGAGTCTGCAAAGGGGGTGGGTCACCCTCTAAAGTCTTTTCCTGTCTAATGATGCTAGGGTGGGAATTTCAAGCACTTTGGAAGGAAAGCATTCATGAGGCATGCTCCACGCTAGGGGTCACCAGCTGTGGGGGTGGCCTCTGAGGTTGTGCTGGGGACTTGGGGGAGAAGGATTTCCTTTTCCACTGGGAAGGCAAGCTTAGCCCTGTCTTGGAGGCCTTGGATCAGCCTGCAGCTACGTCTAGAAAACCAGCCACTGTCCCAGGATGGGCACCAGTGGTGGACAGGTCAGGACCAAATGGGCGCACGGGAGTCACCAATCTGAGCACTCTGGGTGCAGTCCCATTTACATGTGCTCCCCTTTTGCTCTAGAAGGAGTTCCTTGAAAAGCCACAACTGCCTATTGGTCCTTGTATCCCTGGTGCCAGCCCCCAGTTGAATGAATTGGATGAATAGAATCAGGAGAAATGGGATGGCATATTTCTTTCAGGCAGTATATAACTGCACATTCTATAAACAATAAATAAATGCCTTCTGACTGTTGAGTGACTTTCCGAAAGGGTGCAAGGGAAACTGACTATGGTGTTGTCTCTGAAAAGGGAGACCAAGGGATAGAGGGAGAACATTGGTCACTTGATGTTATTTTTACCATGTGCATTTGTTAGTTATATCAACTGAAATTAAAATGCTGGGTTAAAAAGTTTTCAAAGTGCTCTCAACTGCCACCGTGGGCGACTTAGCAGGTGCATTGCTGTGAGTGTGTGACACTGCTGAGAAGGAGCTCGTGGCCTTTTATTCCACTTTATTGACCTTCAGTTTACAGTGTTCACAACACTGAAGGGTTTATTTTCCAAAATAGAGCTGTATATTTTCCATTAAACGCATCAGATTAAAAGTGCGTTTGTGATAAAGGCAGTAAGCACACTTTCCCCAGGAAAACGAGTTTCACTGGGTACATCACTGATGGTCACCAAGATGACCAGGAGTTATTGGCCAAAGATTACCTTGTATTCACATTTTTTTTAAAGAATGTGAGTCTAAATACTTCTTAGTTAAAATTGGCTATTCCAGACAAACCTTACACCTTCAGAGTGGGCAGGTAATCAGGGAGAGTAAACTGCTAGACCGTTTAAATTCTGAATTTCCAGCAGGCTTTCTCAAGGTCTACAGAGCGGACTTTGCTGACACCAAGAAGTTTGCCATTATTCACGAAAGGGAGGGGGTTTCCACTCCAGGGACCAGCGCTGCGTCAGAGTCTCCCCCTGACTGCACGGCAAAACCCACATTTCCTCTGTCATCTGCGTTAACCCCAGGGGCACCGCTGGAGCTCTCTGGACCTCAGTTTCCTCAAGTCAATCAGAAATTAAAGTTTCTACACTTTGTTCTGTATTCTGATTGTGATCCTACTTCCATGAATCTATATATGTTAAAATACAAAGAAGAAAAAAGTCAATTTTGCTGTATAATAATTTGAAAACAAATTTTCTTTTAGATCCTATGCTTTTCAGACATTTCTCATAGCCATGTTTTTTTCTGATTATCAGACTACATCAAACTAAAAAAGAAAAGAACTATATCAAACTAAAAAGTTTTTTGCACAGCAAAGGAAACCATCCACAAAATGAAAAGACAACCCACTAAATGGAGAGGATATTTGGCAATGATACATCTGATAAGGGGTTAATAGACAATATTTATTAAAAATTTATAAAACTCAACACCAAAAAAACAAACAATCTAATTTAAAAATGGGCAGAAGGCCTGAGTAGACTCTTCCCCAGAGAGGACATACAGATGGTCTATAGACATATGAAAAGATGCTCAATGTCACTAATCATCAGAGACATGCAAATTAAAACCACAATGAGGTATCATCTCACACCTGTCAGAATAGCTATTATCAATAAATCAACAAACAGCAAGTGCTGGCAAGGATGTGAAGAAAAGGGAACCCTAGTGCACTGTTGGTGGGAATGCAGACTGGTGCAGCCACTGTGGAAAACATTATGGAGCTGCCTCAAAAAATTAAAAATGGAACTGTCCTGTGATACAGCAATTCTTTCTGGGAATATATATGAAAAAACCTGAAACTCTAATTCAAAACAATATATGCACCCGTATGTTCACTGCAGCCTTATTTACAATAGCCAAGATTTGGAAGCAGCCCAGGTGTCCATATGTAGATGAGTGGGAAAAAAAGCTGTGGTACATTTACACGGTGGAATAACACTTGGCCATAAAAAAGAAGGAAATCTTACCCTTTGCAACAGCATGGGTGGCTCTGGAGAGTATTATGCTAAGTGAAATAAGCCAGGCAGAGAAAGACGAATACCATATGATCTCACTTATGTGTGGAATCTAATGAACATCATAAACTAACGATCAAAATAGAAATAGAGGCATGGATACATGCAACAGATTGACAGCTGTCAGAGGGGAGGGAGGTTAGGGGGCTGGGTGAAAAAAATGAAGGGATTAAGCAAAAAAAAAAATTCATAGGAAAAAAAAATCCTATGCTTTTAGTAAGAAGCTCCTTTCATGGCACCCTTTTTACCTCTTTATTCTTTCTAGCATTCAGCACAAGATCTAGCTCATAGCAGACAAGCTGCGTATTTGTCAAATGAATGAATTAATGAATAAATGAATGAATATCAGAAAAAGCAGAATGCTGATCCCAGGCAGGCACTCAATAATTATTCTTTCTGGCACCTTCCCTTTAGTCATTTCAGGTAACAGGGCATAGTACAGGTCTTCAGAAAATACTAACTGTTGGCTTAGTTCTCTGCCACTGAGGCAATATTTGACTGATGGGGAGGGAAGAGGCAGCTGCTGGCAGGGAGAGTGACCTGGCTGGTTTTCTGTAACCACGGATACGTTCTGTACTGACCAAACATCTTCTCCAGCCACTCACCAAGCTAAATGGTAGGGAAACCGAGTCCGTTTAGACACGTTCTCCTTTCAACTTGCACAATGGAAACTGAGCATTTATCTCAATGCCCTGCCTGGGTTAACCCCTGCTAGAGGATCACCCAGCTTCTGGTATTTACAGAAGCCACCGCTTATTTTAAATGACCCACTGGGAGCTGGAGTGAAGGAGGCTGTGCAGGAAGCCACACAGGGTAGCCAGAGCGTGCCAGCGTGGATCCTGGCCTTGATCCTCCAGTTCCCCCAGCCCTAATCACGCCTAGAGGGACCAATTTATTCTAAGTAATCAACAAAAGTAGGAATAGTGAAACAGGAAGTGAATGTATTAGTTTATAAGGCAATTCCTTGAGCCCAGGGTCAGCAGTATTATTCTCTCTCCCGAGGATAAAGCAAGCTAAGGCGACTTCACAAGCAGAAGGTTGCTCAGCACATAGAGCACTGAGGGACCTGGGAATTCTTTAAAGAGAGGCAAGTGATGATGTAGAAGGAGGGTGACCTTAGAATCGGAAGGATCTGTGGCTTGAAATTGTGGCCCTACCACTTATCAGCCGTTTGACCTTGGGTAGGTTATTTAAAGTCCCTATGTCTTTTTCCCTGTAACTATAATGGGTACAACAACACCTAACTCATACTGTTTTGAAATATAAATGAGAAAATATATGTGAAGAGCCCAGCACAAACAAGGTGTCACCAAGTGGTCACTTTCTTTGACCTATTTTTTATAGATAACTTCCATTTGCAAAGATAATGCATGTAAATTATTGACTATGGAAAATATTAATTAATGAACCAAAAGGAAGAAAATTAAAACCTCCCCTAATTCTATCATCCAGAGATAATTGTTGGTAGCACTACAATTCTTGTTCTTCCAGGCTTTTTATGCAATATTATTTTTTAAAGATTTTATTTATTTATTTTTAGAGAGAGGGGAAGGGAGAGAGAAAGTGAGGGAGAGAAACATCAATATGTGGTTGCTTCTCATGCACCCCCCACTGGGGACCCGAGCGGCAACTCATGTACCAGGCAATAGGTGACCCTCTGGTTCGCAGGCCAGCGCTCAGTCCACTGAGCCACACCAGCCAGGACGCTGCAATATTATTTTTTAAAGCAAAAATTGAATCTACTCCTATGTGGTCTTACACCCACTCTTTTCACTTATGAGTATTAACATCATCTTATGTCTTTAAATGGCCTTCTACAGCTCATTTTTAAGAACTATCTGGCATAGTGTCCTACCATATGGCCATACCATCATTTATTTAACAAATCTCATATTGTTGAGCATTTTCACCATGCTGAAGTGAGCATCTTTTATTACTCCACTACAATGAATTTCCTGAAGGAGAGTTGTTGGTCCGTGCTGCCAAACTGCCTTCCCAAACCTTCCTCACAGTTGATGTGCCTATCGACGGCAATTGTCTTGATGGCAGATGAACCTAGGTTTCGTCATTTTTTTCCCTCTCCAGAAGTGGTAACCTGATCACTTTCCCTCCTCCACTCTAGAAATATTTCTGTCCAAATACGTCAGTTTGGCATCCCAGCCTCACAGGGCCTTTCCTGCCCTGTCTAGTTCTGGCAACACAAGGTCTGACTATTGTCTCCTGCCAGTTTTTCACCATAGCCCCCAGGACTTGTCTCACAGAGGAACCATGATAATTGGTTAGATGGCTGTTTATCTGCTGTTGGTTACAGGTCCCAAATCTCATCAGCCAAATCTCATCACAAATCTCACCTAGGGCGAGCTCTTTCCTGAGAAGATTTCCACAGTAAGCTAGTATCATTCATTTTCTGTTGATGCTGCTGGTTTCCACTTTGGAGAGTGAGGTTCTGGCTTTGTCTCTAAAGGCATGGGTGGGGAGGAGGGCATTTTAGCAAAGTTGAAAGTAGCAAATTGGGTTCCTGGGTCAAATAGCAGGAAATGAGAGTTCAGATCAAAGGAAGGGCACCCTTGCGGGGGAAGGGCAGTGAAGAAAGCAGAGGCCCCTGTTCACACATGCATTTCTTGTCTCTTTGGCCTCACATCACTCCAACCTCTGCTTCTACCATCATACCTGCTTCTCTGACCCTCCCACCTCCTTTCCTTTACAAGGACCCTTGT
The DNA here is from genome assembly GCA_007922815.1 of Macrotus californicus. Taxonomy (NCBI): domain Eukaryota; kingdom Metazoa; phylum Chordata; class Mammalia; order Chiroptera; family Phyllostomidae; genus Macrotus; species Macrotus californicus. The sequence goes on from VMDR010010767.1 coordinate 10,573, forward strand.
GATTACATTGGGCCCACTCAAATAATCCTAGATAATCTCTCAGTCTCAAAATTCTCAGATCAAGCACTTCGGCAAAGTCCCTTCTGCCATGTAAGATCACATAAGCATAGGTCCTAGGAATTAGGACTTGGACATATTTGGGATCATTATTCTGTTCACTTCAATTCAACAAGCCACTTGCTCTCTCTGGTCTGATTTTCTTACCAGCAAACTGAGTCTGCGGCACAAAGCTCCAGGGGCCCTTCTAGATTTGGCCGGTGGGAATATTCTAAAATGTAAACTGTAGGAACTGCACTGAATTTCTCCTGAGTTTCTCTAATTCTTCTTCTGGGTCTCCACCCTCTCCCCCGAGTGCTACTGCTGCCATTTGCACTTACGCTTCAATTGTTTGGACAAGTCTGCACAGAGTGCTTACTATGTGGAGTGGTAACCCTTATTTATACAGGCACAGAGAGGTTGAGTCACTTGCACAAGATCACAGAGCAGCAGGACTGAGGTCAAACCTCAGCTGTCTGACTATAAAGCCTGTTTTCTTAACCACTTTTGGCCTGGCTTCTCTTCAAAATGCTTTCCCACAGTCATATAGCCATCACTTAAGTCCCTTCCAGGCTGTGAGCAATTCAAAAGCAGGAGCCTTGCTCTGGCCAGGTAGCTCAGTTGGTTAGAGTGTCATCCCAATATACCAGGGCTGTGGATTCGATCCCTGGTCAGGGCACATACAAGAAACAACCAGTGAGTACATAAATAAGTGGAACAACAAATCAATGTCTCTCTCTCTCTCCCTTCCTCTTCCTCTCTAAAATCAATCAATATTTTTTTTTAAAAAAGAGCAGAATTCTTGTCTAATTCTGTGAACTCTAGCTTTGATATCAGTCTGACACACAAATAAATGAAAAATGAATGAATGAATATGGGCATTACTACCTAACTACCTGAGAACCCTTATAGATCAGACCCATGGCTGCAAGACATAATAATGAACACTTGTGGGACACTTCAGAAGAGAGTGAGATCCTCACACCAGCACCATAAGGCAGGTACTCTTATTACTCCCATTTTACAGACAAGTAAACTGCAACAGAAAAAGGGTAAGTAACTTGCCCAAGGTCAGGGCTGGATTTGAGTCGAGATCTGCTTGACTTTCACGTTTGTACCATGAAGATCAGCGTGAACTCCCTGAGGCCTGCCTGTATGTTCTAAGCTGGGACCAAGCATGACTCTGGACAACCAAAGAGAAAGTAGGAAGCAAAGGAACATTTCACTGGGCAATTTCTGCATGCCAGGTCCTCAAAACTACCTTAATGTCCCAATTTCACAAATGAGGAAGCTAAGTTTTAGAGAGATCACATGAAGTTTCTAGAGTCCAGTGGTAGATCCAGGATTTAGACACAGCTCTGTCTAACTCAAAAATTCACGATCTTTCTTTCCCCTATCACTAGGCTCGCTGGGCCTCAGCTCTGTCATCCACAGAATGAAGGAGTTAGGTGAAGTGATCTCCGAGTTCCAGTTGTGCTTATTTTTTAAAAGCCAGCATTAATTGTGTGCTTACTGCATGCTAGGCACTGTGCTAATAACTTCACATACATGATGTAACTTCATCCTCACAACACCCTCTGAGGTGCTCCTATTATTGTTTCCACTTTAAAAATGAGGAGACTGGGGCTCAGACATACAGGTATTGTCCAAGGTTACACGGCTACCATGAGACCCAGCCTGAGTTTTAACTGAGGCTTGTTTGATACTTGAGCCAAACTTTGACCCATAGCCACACTGCCTCCAGCGGTTTCAGACAGCCTTTGGAGTGAGAACATCCTGTGTTCCTACAGGATCGGAACAAGGCTGGAGTAGACGTGGGATGAGTTCCTCAATGCGTGGGCCCCTCTTCCTTTGGATTTCAAAGACTCACTTCAGTGAAGTTCTGCCGGAGTCAAAACGTGACATCCTTCCGTGGACAACTGGCCAAGGCTCAGAGTCCAGCCCTGGCACCTCAATGGCTTGGCGGTTTTCTCTGATCTTGCTGTCAAGGCAACCCTGTGCCTCTGTAGTTATTCCACCTCTTGCTTCTTTGTCTTCCCACCTTTTCAGACGACACAGGAGCAATGGCAGGTCCAAGTGGCCCACTTGTCAATGTTTGAAGACAATGCTAACCTGAAATAAAAAGTTTTCAGGATCTTCAGGGCCTCCAACAGGAATAGTTATATTCGCTAAACACTTCAAGAGCAGAAGCTGTCTGCCTCATTCACAGCTGTGCTCCAGAGCTTTACAAGGTGCCTGGAACAAAGCAGGTACTCAGTGGAATGCCTGAGGAACAGATGAACTAATTATGGAAAGGAGCTCCTTAAAGTAATCAACTGGAAAACAGGGGTAGAGCAACGGGCTTAGATTTGTAGTAGCCCTCCAGAAAAAAAAGTACCTGTTTTGTACATGTGTGTGCCCTGTGTCCCAAAGTAAAGGCTCAACAACCCTTGTGACGTGCTGGCAGGTGTCTCGACTTCTCCTCTCTACATCTTGTGACCTGGGGCTGTTAACGTACGAGGTTCCTACACAGCCCACCAGAAGTTCTGGCTGAAGAATCTCTTCTCTCTCTCTCTCTGTCTCCCTCTTTCTCAAATACACGTAACACAAAATTCACCATCTTAACAGTTTTAAAATGCACACTTCAGTAGTGACATGCACATTCACATTGTCATATAACCAATTTCCAGAACTCTTTTTATTTTGCAAACCTGACTCTTTATAGCCTGTGTTGTCCCATTTACATCGACTACCTTGAATTTCAGCTACAAATACAAAGACAATGGGTTTTGAGCTCTTTAGTGAGTCTTAGTGTGGTACAGAACAGTACTGGTGCTCGATAAATGTTCACTGGGTAATCGATCTTGCTCTGTTTCATTTTTTTCCTGCGTGTGTCAATCTCTTGGTTGTAAGAGCAAGTTTGGCTTTAGCTGCACCTGATAGTTATAGGTACCTCTTGACCGCCCTCTGGTGGGAAAGATGAAGACGTGAAACTCAGAACAATGTTGACCCCTGCTGGAAGAAAGTGGCCCTTTTTTTTCCTAATTCACTGGATGTCATTCACACCCTTCAAAATTGTGATTGATACAAAGTTGGCAGTTTATCTTCACCTTATAGGTGAAGTTGACACATAGAACAGTGGTGAATGATCAGTTTTTTTAATTTTTAAAATCTGTTGCAAACCAATCTATTTGTAAAATACAATAAAAATGAATCCACAGATAAATTACGTTTTAAAACAGACCTAAAAAAATCTAATTTTTATTATCAGATTCAACAGAGAAAATTACATTCCAATAAGTATAATCAGAACAAACATAACAGGAAAGAAATAATATCACTGCAAAATCTGTATGTGTTGTCCATTGAACGCACATGTTATACGTGGTTAATACAGAGAATTGCTATTATGCTAATAGCTTTCTATTGTTCTGCAATCATACCTAAACAAATTCTAAGTAAACTACAGTGTTTCTTTTCTTTGAATGAACACCATGTACATTAACATTAAGGGTTTTTAATAAGCAAATGCACATGTTTATGGCTGGTTAGCCTATCGAATTAATCCAGGCAGAATGGACGAGAATGCTACTCAAAAGGTACAATGTCTGTCGAAACTGTTTCTATGTCTGTTTTAATAAGAGCTCTAGCTGAGAAGCCATCCTCAGGGGGGTTTGTTGATGGAAGAAGAAATTTTAAAGCAATTTCAGGAAGCTCAGGATTTTCTTGTTTTACTTGTATCCAAAATAAAGCAAATTATTCTAATTTTCAAAATTCATCTTCAATTCTCCATCAGTATTTCCTGTTCCACCAATTTATCCTGTAATGTTATATAAATCAAATCATCTTTCAATTAGAGCAATGGTTTCTGGATCTGGAAATTTCCCATGCATAGATCTTTTGATGGAAATAAAATATGAACAATTCTGTCAAATCTGTAAGGCATTTGGCCACGCGGTTTCACAGATTGAAATACCAAGATCATCAAGTGTTTTATTGATAATTGTTGTTAAATTATGAAGCATATTATCACATTTATGGAAACTGTTCCTCTAAGCTTCTAACTTCCATTTTTGCTCTTCCATCTTATCTGCCATTGAAAATTATTTGCATTCTTTCCTTGCTTAGAAGTCGTAAGATCACCAAAAATGCCAAAAATACCACGCAAATAAACAAGCCCATTGTCCAAACTGCATTGTTAAAAGGTTGGGACTTTGTAAAGGTGTTTTTTGGTTGTTGTATTTTTTTTTTTTTTTTACTTTTTAGGAACGCTAAACATTCGTTTCAGATTCAAACATTCCCAACAGAACTTTGTGCTTCCGTGAGCATGATATCGCAGTGTACGACAGCGATTGTTTACCGTCACCTTTTGTGTTCTCACATAATAGAGAGAATCATCTCAAATTTAATACCTTATCTTTTGCATAATTCACAATTTTTTATTATGTAAGTAGACACTGTTTAGTTTGGATAAAATTTTTCATTGCAGGATTTTCTTAATGAAGAAAGCAGTGTGGTGATTTACATTCTCAGGCCACATCTTTGATTTGGGTAATAACCTCAGAATGTTTCTCTGGCAGTGCAGCCGCACCCTTAGAGCATGTTGCTACACCAAGCTTACACTCAAACCTTATTCCTTGACAGCATGGTTCTCCGTAGCTTTATCCGGTTCAGAGCTAGTTGCGTTTGTCATCAATGAAGCTGAAAAAGATGTTTCCTCCTATCTCCAGCATGTTCAAATTGTATATTGTGCCAAAGTACTTGTCACGTGAGCATACGTGGGCACTCAACAACCCCTGAGACTGAGATGAAATCGCAACCTGGCCTACACTTACGTCTCATCAACTACAACCCTGTGTTTATTTATGTTCTTCCTTTTGATGTAAAATTCACATGTAATGAAGCGCACAATTCTTACGTGAATAATCAGTGAGTTTTGATAAATGCGTAAACCTTAAAACCCAAATCTGTATAAAGATATAAAACATTACCACCACCTTCCAGAACATTCCTTTATGTTCCTTTCCAGTTCTCTTCTATCCAACCTGAAACAATCACTTTTCTGATTTGTGTCGTCATAGATTTGTTTTGCCTGTCCTAGGACCTCATATACATAGAGTTATACAGTGAGTATTCATTTGGAATACATGTAATATATTTGAATATACCTGTAAGATTTGTTAGTATAATATTTTTGAGATTCATTCATGTAGTTCATTTCTGTTTATTGTCAATGTAAAGATATGCCTCAATTTATTCATTGAGTTATCTGTTGATAGATATTTGGATTTTTTCCAGGTTGGGGTCATTATAAATAAAGCTGCTGTGAATACTATTATACAGGTCATGGGGGACATATGTGTTTAGGGCTTAGGCTTGGGGTTAGGTCATAGGGTAGAAGTATATTGAGTTTTATGAGAAAGTAAAACTTTACAAAGTGGTTGTATCATGTTACATTTTTATCATAAATATGTAAGAGTTTCAAGTTGTATAGCTGTCCAACACCTTGCCAAGATTTCGCCTTGTCAGTATTTTTAATTTCAGCCACTCCAATGGGTGTTTAATGGTATAAAAACAAATATTAAGTGAGCTTGAATTTTACGATGTTCCGAGATTTCAGGGTCTTTAGAACTGCCTCTTTAAAAAACAAATACCAAACAAATAGTTGAAATGCATATGGTAAAAGTAGGAAACGTGAACTTGCTTTTGGAAAGAGTGATTGAACCAGGTATTGTTGCATGTTTGCTTTTCAGCCCCCTCCCCCCAAACCAGATGATACAATGTCTGTGTTAAATCAGTTTTAAATCAGTAATTACTTTTTTCTTGCTGAGTTGCAACCTGAAAAAAGAAATTTAACTTTGGACTATAGGCCAAGGAATTTGAAGGCATCTTGGGCCTGAAGTTAGGGTCTTCAAATCTTGCCTATGGAAAAAATTCTGATTCTAGAAAATGTGTGTTTCCTTCCTTCCCCCCACTAAAAAAAAAACTTATTAAATACATTTTAAGTTGTAAAAGATAATTTAAAAATAATTGTAAATAATGTAATTGTAAATTTAAAAATTATCATATTAACTTATTGTTAAAGAATGTAACTTTGTGTCTAACTTTGTAATGATACAATTACTACAAAATGCAAAATTAGGAATTTGGAGCATGACATATGTGATTCCACACCAGAATCTGAATTTCCTCACTAATCTAACTAGCTAAAGCTTTGTGTAAAGATGATGTAAACCTGAGATTTCAATAGCATATTTGCAGTTACGATGTATCTTAATTATAAACACCACTGGTATCGTTTATGAAATGGTTCTAGAATGAGCCACGTGATCTGTCCATTATATAATCTGCACATGGCCTAAATCTGGGTATGGTTTAAAAATTCACAGTTAAATGTGAGCTGTGATCTGCGCAGGTGGTTGGAGGCATAGGAAGGACTCAGGGAGACCCAGGAAACCTGGAAATGGACTCATCTGGCTTGAAGATGTGCCTGTCAAGTTCACCCTGGAGGAGTAGGCTTTGTTGAATTCTTCACAGAAGAAACTCTGCGGAGACGTAAGGTGGCACACCCCCAGGGCTGGCTTCACTAGGGGGAAAATGGGAAGACCGTGACATTGAAGATCAGTACAAAAGCCGGGAGGAGAAAATGAAGCATTCTTATTGTTGAAGAGAATCTGCAAAGAGAAAACGTTGGTCACTATGGAGAAAAGGTCAGCCTTATCAACCTGAACAAGAAATCTCTTTCTGGAGTAGAATCATACGAATACAGATTGTGTGGGAAAGTCTTCACAGATCGTTCACCTCATAATAGGCACACCAGATACCACACTGGACATGAGCTCTCTGAGTATCAGGAATATAGAGAGAAGTCATATAAATATAGCACATGTAGGGGGGGCCTTCGGTTCTCTCCAGTGTATTGAAAAACATGAAAGAACTCACAGTGAAGAGAAAAACCTATAAATAAATGTAAGAGATGTGGAAACACCTTCAAGGGGCTCAGACTCTTACAAAAACACAAGATCACACATACTATAGGGAACCTATCCATGTGTGATGTGATCTTGTGGCTCAGCTCTGGTTCTGAAAGCAGCCAGACACGCATGGCGTGCAGAGAACATCCGTGAATAGGTCTCCCATGGGGAATCAGGCCTACATTGCACCTAGGCCGCTTTGAGACTTGCTTTTGCTAAAAAACTCCCTCACCTTGAATTGAGGGAACATGTGTATACTGCATATCTTTAAAGTAACCTCCCAAAATCTATGCTAAACCTCTCAAGTTTGGGTGTAACCAGTTCAACCTTTTCCCTTTACATTTGCAAATGACCTTTATCTTAAAGGGATTAGCAACATTCTTTCTTTTGTTATGGTAACCACCTAAAGCCTCCACAGTGAAGGAGGACCCTTCTTGATGTAATCTACCTAGAATATCAATAAAAGCCTATCCAGGCAAAGGGTCTGGCCCCTCTCTCTTGATCATTGAGAGATCGGCCACGCATCCCTTTTTCTCCACTGGATTCCTTTAGTCCGTGTGAATTTGTTCGTCACTTGTCCAGGGATATAGGACAAGCATTCCACAACAACATGTGGTCCTGCTGGCTGGGACGGCGACACATACTGCAGATGCTCCTCATAAAATCAAAGTGCGTGGGAAAACTTCTAATTCTTCAACTTCTCTTCAAACATGCGAGACAACTCACACTGGAAAGAAGCCCTATTAGTGTCAATCCTGCAGGAAAACCTCCAGATATTATAAAAGTTACAAAAGCCATGAAAGAAATCACACGGAAGAAAAACCCTATGAATGTAAGTTATGCGAGAAGGCCTTCAGATGCTGCAGTTATTCAGAACCACACAGCAGAAAAACCTTACGAATGTAAGGGATGTGGGAGATCACTCCAATGCTGCGGTCCCTTACCAACACATGAAGAGACTCACACAGGATGGGAATCCTGTGACTGCAAACATTGTGGTAAAGGCTACAGTTGTCACAGCTTCCTTCAAGTACCTGTGAAAATCCTTGCTGGAATACTCCCGGTCACTGCAAGGAACCTGGAAAAGCACTCCCTTGCCTTAGTTGGTATCAAAAACACAAAAGAACTCACACTGGAGAGAAACCCTATGAATGTAAACAATGTGGTGAAACCTGCAGAGATCATAGCTCCTTACAAATACACAAAAGAAATCATATCGAAGAGAAGCCATTTAAATGTAAGGAATGTAGAAAAGCCTTCGCTTGTACCAAAAGCCTTCAATTACGTTTGAGAGTGCACACTGGAGAGAAACCAAATAGAAGATGTGAAGAATGTGGGAAAGCCTTCCTGGATCACTCTTCCTTCCAAAGGCATCAGAGGACTCACTGAATAAAAACCAGTGCGTGTAGAGAGTATGGGGAAGACTTCAGGGGGCATGCATCTTTACATGTGAAAATTCCCACTGAAAGAAATAAAAATGTAAATAGTCTATAAAGGCTTGATGAAAATTAATTTATGTACAATGTTCCAGAAAACTTTGAGGGTTAAACAGTTGTTATTAAAACTGTAAATAACTGTGTTTACCAGGTTTCTTTAAGTGTGTTATTGGAATGTGGATTCCCACTTCAGTTGTCCCTTGGACGATGTGCGGATTGGGGGCATCTTGTTAACAACAAGGGACTGAACTGCCACGTCTAAGGGAATCCATGCGGTTCCAACCTGTGCTGTTCAAGGGTTCATTGTAAATGCTTACAGAACTGGGTATTGCAGATCCCTTTCCAGCGTCCAAGATGTCAAAGCGAGGAGCCAAAAATCTGTATATCACCTCTGTGAAGGGGACCAAGGGATGGCTGAACAGGCTTCCTGCTGCTGGTGTGAGCGACATAGCGACGGCCACCGTTAAAAAAGGCAAACCGGAGCTCAGAAAGGAGGTACACCCAGCGGTAGTGATTCAACAAGGTAAGTCATATCTGAGAAAAGATGGTGTGTTTCTTTATTTTGAAGATAATGCGGAAGTCATAGTAAACAATAAAGGTGAAATGAAAGGTTCTGCCAACACAGGACCAGCTGCAAAGGAGTGTGCAGATTTGTGGCCCAGGACTGCATCTGATGCTGGCAGCACTGCGTGATTCTCTAGTGTATCTGTAAAGAAAAAAAAAAAAAAATTAGAAATTATTCCCTTCAAAAAAAAGAGAACAGAAATGAGTATTGCAGTGAGATAATTTTGGGAGTTGTCTTTCAACAATATTGCATATTAATAAGTAGTGCTTTTTCATTAAGTCAATTCATAATATTGACTATTTACTTTTTGAAGCCTACTGGATTTAAATTGTGTGAACTCAAGTGTATTTCTAATATGCAATTAGGTTTATTTTTTATGATGTTTTATTTGTTTTGTGTTAAGGGGGCATTGAAAAATGACAGGCTGTTATTTTTTATTTTGCCTTTGAATTTTCCTAATGGTTTTGTGAAATTTCATGAATATCCCTATCACATTATATATTTTCTCCCTTTCTTACTGACAAAGCTCCTTTTTGGGGGGTGATGGGTATAAGAGACTTTTCTCATTTTCCTTACCAATAAAAAGTTGGAGTGAATTTTTATGTATATCAAATTTATGAAAGAATGTAGTTTTATGTTTATTGTTACTTTTATATTTGACCTTGTACATTTGGATTTTTCTTTTGACAGGCATAGTGGACATATGCGTATTTTGATGTAAGGGGAGATGTCCGATATGATCAAAAATCTAGATTTGGAGACTCTCCCTGAAGGTATTGTTAGGAACTAGATTTCCCAGAATTCATTTTCTCTGTGGTTCCATATTAGACTTTACCAATAGCCTCACTTGCATGAAATTTGAAAGACAGATGCAAAGAAGGCATTAGTCACATTGTGGAGCCTCCATACAGGGAGAGAGAACGATACATAGGGGTTTCAAGGGTACCATCTTCCAGCTCATTTGTTGGATTTTGTCCTTCCAGTTAAGAGTATTCTCAAAACTACTACGATCTATTTGATTTCCATTTTCTTAGAGATGTAGTTTTCCACTGACGTCTTTACAAGATTCCCTTGCAAGATCCATCAGAGTCTGGCTTTTTCTGTAACCTCTCCTGTGTCCACCAGGGAAGTAATTCAGCCTTTCATGCATGGGATCATTGTCTGATTCTCTCTTTTCTAGATTACTTCCATATAAGGTCTGATTTGTATAGCTTATGCTGTTAATAGTGCTGGTGAGTATGTGTTCTTCACTCACCATGACATCTATTATGCTCTGAAAAAAAGAACATAGGAGTTTTTTCCTCGACTACATTGTGCAGTGGTTGGCTTGACCTGGTCCTTTAATGGGACAATAAGCACCTTCCTTTTCTCACAAATACTGGGATCTGTATTTTTGAGGGAAAAATAAGGATGCACATTATACGTGGGTAGTACCTGAAATACTTTTTATCTTTTTTGTGTTTTGTAATTATCTGCTCCATAAAATATCTTGTACCACAACATGTTCAATAATAAATGCTAAAATTTCTTTATAATACAAAGAAACATGTATCTAAATATAAATAAATAAATAACTGAATTAAAAAAATTAAAACAAAAGATTTTGCTCCTGAAAGTTTAGGCCTAAAACGTGGGTGCACATTATACATGGCAAAATACAGTATTTTCTGTTACTTGGAACTGAATGTAATCCCTCAGAATGTTTTCACCTATGTTTAATTGTATGTGATTAAAAGTATGCATGTTTTTGGTAAAAAATAAATAAATAAACATGCAGGTAAAATTTTCCTTAGCTTTTTTTCTGCTTTATTGAGATGTATTTTACATATGATAAAATTCACCCATTTAAAGTGTACAGTTCAGAGATTTTTTACTATACTTAAAACGTTGTGCAACCATCATTATAAAATAACATCAATGGATTTAGAACACCCTCCCCAAAAACCTAGTACCCCACTGTTAAATCTTCCCACCCAATCGCCAGCCTTAGGCAACTACTAATCAATTTTATGTCTCTGTGGATTTTCCTACTCTGGGCATTTCATATAAATGGAATCATACAATATATATGCTCTTTGTGACTGGATTCTTCCACTTAGCAAAACATTTTCAGGATTTGTCCATGTTGCACTGGTATTCTTCAGCATATGTATCAGTACATCCTTAAGCATAATTGGTACCCTTTTATATTGCCGAATCTTATTTCATTGTATGGACAGACCACATTTTGTTTATCTTTCTATCAGATAAGGGACATTTAGGTTATCTGTATTTTCTACCAATAATGCTCCTATGAACATTCAAATACAAATTTTTGTGTGGATGCATGTTTTTGTTTCTCTTGGACATATACCTAGGAATAGAATTGCCAGGTCACGTGGTAATTCTATCTCAAACTTTGGAGAACAGCCAAAATGACGGCCCCATTGTACATTCCCTCCAGCAAACAATGTGAGGGTTCCAGTGTCTCCACATCTTAGCCAACGCCTGTTATTGTCTGTCGTTTTTATTTTAGCTCTCTTGGGGGGTGTGAAGTGGTATTGGAGTGTGGTTTTCAATTTGCATTTCCCTGATGACAAAAAACGGTGAGCATCTTTTCATAAGCCTACTGGCCATTTGGGAAAATATGTATCAAATCCTCTGCCATTTTTGAGTTGTCTTTTTATTGATGAGCTATAAGAGTTCTTTATATATTTTGAATACAGGTCTCTTGGTAGATATATAGTTCTTTAATATTTTCACAGTCTGTGGCTTGTCTTTTCATTTCCTTTGATGCACACAAGTTTTGATGAAGTGTAAGTTATCTATTTTTTCTGTTGTCACTTATGTTTTTAGCATCACATTTAAGAAAGCATTCCCTAACCCATGGTCACAAAGATTTACTATGTTTTCATCTAGGAGTTTATAGTTTTAGCTCTTACATTAAAGTCTATGACCACTGGGGTCTGTGGCTATGGCTAATAGACCATGTTGCTCCTAGGAGACAGGTGGCAGCCAATGAGGGTAGAGTTTCACTTACATATCAAACTAGATTGAGCTTGGATAAGCAGAGGCTGGTGTCAGTCACTACAATGGAAAAATCACAACTGCTCACCCACTTTCTAGACCCAAGCCAGATCTCACACTGCAGCCCATCAACTGAAGGGCAGTCTGGATCCAGGAGAAGGTATCTTACTTCCTGAAGTATATTCAGTATCAATTTCTCCAATCTGAGTATAAGGTATCAGAGTAACTGAGGCCTAGGAAAGGGGAATACCCAGATCTTCCAAGTGCTGTTAGATACAGGATGTTAGCTGACACTAATACTGATGGGGGACTCGGAAGTTGGAAAACTTTAGTTTAAGTAATAGCTAATAAGCTTAGTAGTCAGTGCATGTAAAAGCTATTGTTCCAGGAACTGAAGGTATGACACACCCTGACTCCAGGACACATGAGCAGTTCCGCCTTGTGCCTCAGGGGGACTGCAAGCAACTCCAGATGGTATCTGAGCTACCTGCTCCAGGGTGAGATGACCACTACCCAGGAGGAGAATGCTGCAGTTTTTTCAATCCAATTAACTTTTTCTCTGAATTCCAAACCCCTTACCTACACTTTGTTCTCCTTATAAAAAGGGCCATTTTAAAATGAAATTTAGGATGGTCTGTTAGGGTACAAACCCACCATCTTCTCAGATCGCCGGCCATCCAAATAAAGTGCCCATAAAGATTCACTCCCTGTCTCTGCTTATTGGGTCTGGTAGATTGACAGGCAGCGCAAACACCGGCTTTCCGGTTCCAATACTAGGGGGAGCAAAAACACATTCATGGCTCCTGGGTAGAATGGAGGTATACAGAAGACAACTGATAAATGAGGTTCTGGTCCAAGTTTGTTTCAATTGGTTGCAGTGGGTCCACAAACTCATTCTGTGGTCATTTCCCTGGCCCATGAGTGCACAGCCATGGGGACTGATATTCTTTGTGACTGGCAGAAATCCCATTAGTTTCCAGATCTACGGACAAAGATCTATTATTGTAGGAGAGGCCAAGTGGAAGTCCCCAAAACTATCTTAAGCCCAGCCAAGATAGTAAATTAGAGGCAGCAACATCTTGGGGAGAGGTAGGGATGAGTACCACTCTCAAGGGTTTAAAGAATGAGATGTGGGGTCCCCATTATATCCGCATTTAATCAGTCAGGTCCTTGCAGAAACTAGAGGGAGCCTATCAGATGGTAGTGGATTAACATCATTTAAGCAAGAGGTGACTCAGCTGCCACATTTAACCTGTGTTAATGGGATGTTTTGATGTAAAAAGCCTGCAGTACTCACTTGCTGGACCGTGTGCAAGTAGGCATTGCTGTAGTCGTCAGCTTTATGGTGTCCATCTCGTTTGGGAATGTCCCTTTGCCCCCAGATAGTGCGCATGCGTTCGAAGAACTATTCCTCCCTGCTAAAGGAGATCCATGTGTCCCGCTACGCTAATAAATACATTCCAGCAAGAAACGATGCTGGCATGGGGGTGGGATGTGGTCACAGGGAATCTTTAATGCCAATAGCTGGCATAAATGAGCCAGGATTGTGCTAAGTACTTACTCTCCTGCATTTTTCATTCATTTATATTTATTGAGTACTTTCCAGAAAGAGGTTACTAAAGAAACAACAGGAACAAGATAAAGTCCCTCTTAGATTAATATTGTAGTAGAGGTAAATTAAGTATTGTAGTAGAGAGAATAAGTACATAAATAAGGGGGGAGGGGTGGAGGGGGGAAGGGAGAGCGAGAGAGAGAGAGGAATGGAGCAGCAAGGATTCCGCACACCGAATTTCAAGGGACCAGCTGCATTCTACGGGCTCACAGACACCGCCCGCGCCTTGTCGCATTTTTAAACAGTTCGAGACCACGTGGCCACCGGCCCGCTCTGCTACAGGCCCTGGGACTCTAGTGTACTCGGCTTTGGCGCCGAACCTTTCCCCCCTTGCGGACGCAACCATTGGCCCCGCGCTCGGAGGGACTGCGAGCCAACCTCGCGATCCAGGCTTCTCCGACTGAAGGTTCCGACTAAGTCTCAGGGGATTCTCAGCTGCAGATTGAAGAATTAAGTGAATCCACCTAAGGACGCCGCAGAAGCCTCCTCCGTGAAACAAGAGAGAGCCGATCTGACGCCGACTCCCCCTAGGCTTCGTGGGGGAAACGAGGGTGGGTCTGTCCGAGGCGCGGACTCCGCCTCCTTGCGCGACGCCATTTTGTTTGGCCGGCGGGGACCGAGCGGCGCGTGGGGGGAGGGGTCCCGTAGGTGCCTCACCTGACCCCTGCGTCCGCCCTGTCGCTTCTGGAGGGGTCGCCCTTCTCCCCGGCGGGGGTCTGGGAGCCATGTACATAAAGCAGGTGAGGCCTGTACGCCCTCCTCCTCCCCGTGGGCCCGCGAGGACGCTCCTTCGGGCGGGGGTGTCTCGGCGCGATCTGCGGCCTCTCACCTTTCCTTGCTTAGTGGACCCGGGCTGGACCGGGGCCCGGGGAGGGGGGAGGCCCGCCCCGGGAGCGCGGGGAACGCTGAGCATCAGGGTCCCCTCTGCAGCTCGGGCCGCGCTTCGCGGCGCTGGCGTGAAGGAGGAAGGACCTCCGAGAGGTGTGGAGGGGCCGGCGGGGCGGGCCTGGCAGCGAGATCGGGCCTTCGCGGGTGGGCCGGGGGCGGGGGAGGCCCGCCGCGCGCGCCTTCAGTGGGGTGCGTGGGGATCGGTCTCGGTCTGCCCGGCCCGGGGGCGCCCCTGGGGGCGCGGGCCGGGGTGTCAGCTTTCCCGGGGGCCTTTCTGCGCCCGGGCTGACAGGAGAAAGCAGGGGGGCCCCCCTTGTGGCAGGACGAGGGGCGCCTCCGCGCTCGGTTGTTTACTGCTGTCAAATTGCGCTTCCCGCGCTGCGCGCATCGCAAATGCGAGCCGTGCCCAGCCCTTTGGGACAGGTTCTCGGTCGGCGGGTCGCGCTCCCAGCGCTCCCTGCTCGCAGTGTCGGGGCTGGCCGGCTGGCTGCCCCAAGGGTCAGCAGGGCTGGGGCCCGGCGGCCGCTCGGGGCTGTCACTCGGTCCCCGGCTGCTAGTGTTCCCGCGGGCCTTACCCAGTGGGCTTCCGTTTGAGACGCCTTTGACGGGTCGCTGCGGGGAGCGCCTTAAAAAGCGCTGTCGGTGGTTACTGCTCGTCGGGCTGTTTGTTCTTGGTTTTTTAATCGTCACTTTCCAAAATGAGTTTTCCCTGGGTGAAGTTGAAAGCTTCGTGTCTGGCGTTCGGTGGGACTCGAGAGCGGGGAGCACGTGCGGGAGATGTTGGGAAGTTGTGTGTGCGACTGTGTTCTGAAAACGGCCTCTTCTGTTTATTAGGTTATTATCCAGGGTTTTCGAAGTTACAGAGATCAGACGATTGTCGATCCCTTCAGTTCAAAACATAATGTTATTGGTAAGTGTTTATGGCCCACTAGATCGGATTTGTTATCTCTGCAACTATTTAAATTCTGCCTATAGCTAGGCTTAAGGAGACAAGAATCATCTTTGCAGGTATATAAATGTATGTGCTTTTTTTCTATATGAAATAACTTGTCTTCTGTCAGCGCTGATGAATTGCTTATTTTATACATTTGAAATATTGGAATAGGACAGTCATGAGTTATTTTTATTTGGATAGATCCCTATGTGGGTATGTTTTAATAGCTTTTAAGTTTATAGTGAATGACACTAAATTGAGTGTTTGAACTATTCTGTCCTTGATATGCCATTTCCTAGTTAAAATGCTCACTTATTTCAAAGATGACCATTTTCTGTTCACAAATACATTGTTCTTGGATTCTCCTCTCCCCCATACAATGAATGTCTCAGGTTAGACCATGCAGCCTGGTGGGAAGACCATAAACTTTGGAACAAAACAGAATGGCATTCAAATCCTGGTTCCGGCATGCGTTCTTTTTCGAACTTGACTCCCTGAGGCCCTTCAGTTTTCTCATTTGTACAGTGGAGATGATGGTACCCATCTCCCAGGGCTGTTGGGAAGGTTAAATGAGAAAGCAGATGTGTGAGGATGAAGGGCTAATGGTGACTGCTCTACAGTAAATATCAACACCGGCATTGTTAATAGTTATAAAGGAAATTATCTAAATGTTCTTTTTGATTTAACTGAAAAAACATAATATGATATTATTGGTTTAACATGTTTCAATATCTTAATGATAGAAGGACGAAAAATAGAATAGACTGAGATTGAATGTCAAAATATCCTGTAAATGCATACCACTTTAAGGGTTTTGACCCTTTTAAAAAAAGATTTGAAGGCAGATATCTCTTTGCTGATATTTGAATGTTTCAATATACTAAACATATCTTTTTTAAGATTACCTTTTTCCTAGTCTCTTAACAAAAGAAATATGTTAATTATAGAATATTATGGAAGAACATAAAAGCTAAAAGGAAAAAATTTAAAGTAAACTGTAATCCTTCTACCCAGAGATAGCCATTTCTTAATTTTAATGGTCCATACTTGTATTCGCCCAGGTTTCCTGGAAAAACAGAGCCAGAGGTCTGCTTAGCTACGATGGCTTTTTTTTTTTTTTTTTTTTTTTATTTTTTTTTTTTTTTTTTTTTTTTTTTTTTTTTTTTAAGATTTTATTTATTTTGCCCTGCCTGGTGTAGCTCAGTGGATTGAGCACGGGCTGCAAACCAAAGGGTTGCCGGTTCGATTCCCAGTCAGGGCACATGCCTGGGTTGCAGGCCAGGTCTCCAGGAAGGGGCTTGAGACAACCACACATTGATGTTTCTCTCCCTCTCTCCTTCCCTTCCCTTCTCTCTAAAAATAAATAAATAAATTTTTTAAAAAAAAAAGATTTTATTTATTTTTAAAGATGGGGAGGGAGGGAGAAAAAGGGAAACATCAATGTGTTTGCCTCTTGAGCTTCCCCTACTGGGGACCTGGCTTGCAACCCAGGTATGTGCCCTGACTGGGGATCGAACCAAACCAGTTGACCCTTTGGTTCGCAGCCCGTGCTCAATCCACTGAGCTACACCAGCCAGGGCTTAGCTACGAAGGCTTTAATGGTAAGGTGCAGTCTGAGGGCAAGAGTGAGGGGTTAAGCTGGTCACAGCTTTGTAAAGAAGACACAGCTGGTTTGTGGTCACTTTGGAGGACTTCCAGACAGACAGTGTGTACCCCCCATGCCTTGGGAAGGTCACATGGGAGAGGAATGGAGAGGGTTTTGTCCGCTGGCTCCTGTTTCTCACTGGTCAGAGTTTACCACAGAGGGCATTAGTTCCCCCATGCCTTTGGATTGTGTTACTCTGGGGACTAACTCCTCTGAAGTAGCTGGGGAACTGTGGCCTCCTTTAGGTTTCACGGAGCTAACTTGAATGTACCCCGCCCAGGATAGGCTGCAACAGCCTGAAGTGTTGGGAAATTGAGCCTGTCTCTTGACAGGCAGCTAAGGCCTGGATTGGGACAGGTCAATCCGGGGGCACATATGAACTGGGTTTACCCCAATACCTCTTCAGTTCCTGTGTACTTCTATATAAGTACGCTTTCTAAAATAAAAATGGGTTTGAATGTAATATGTTGGTAATTTCCTATTTTTAATAGTAAATTTGAATATTATTAGATATATTCAGCATCTTTAAAATTGCTATATAGTATTTCAATCTATAGGTAGTAGTAAATCTTAAAGGGAAATTTAAAATTTTTTAGTTATTTATGAGTGGATTATGGTTTGAACTATTTATATAAATTTTTTTTTTAACCCTCACTCAAGGATATGTTTATTGATGTGAGAGAGAGAGAGAAACATTGATCTGAGAGAAACATCAATTGGTTGCCTCCTATACATGCCCTTACTGGGGATCAAATCTGCAACCTATATATGTGCCCTGACTGGGAATGGAACCCACAGCCTTTCAGTGTACAGGAAGGTGCTTCGGCCAGCTGGGCCACCTGGCCAGGGCTATGTAATTCCTTTAATGTACCTTTTTTAAACTTTGGTTTAGAGATAATTTTAAGTTTATAAAACAATTGTATGAACAAGAGCAGTACAGAGAATACATATATATATATATATATATATATATATATATATATATATATATATATATCCTACTTACTATTAACATTTTCCCCAATTGCTTTATTTGTACTCACATTTTTTTTCTTTAAGTTGTGTATATCATGAACTTTACCTCAGACTTAAATGTGAACTTTCTAAGAATAGGGATATTTTCTTAATAATCACAGTACATTTAGCAACTTCAGTAAATTTAATAGCAATACAATAATCAATTTGTTGTTCATTTTCCGGTTCATGTTGATTGACCCAGAAATATTCTTTATAGCATTTTTTCCCCTCCAGTAATCTACTTTAGGATCAGGTATTGCATTTAGTTGTCATATCTCTTTAGGTTCCTTTTTAAAATATTTATTGATTGATTGATTTGAGAGAGAGAAACATCGATTTATTGTTCCACTTATTTATGCATTCATTGGTTGATTCTTATACATTCCCTGATGGGATCAACCCACAACTTTGGTGTAGCCGGCCAGGGCCTCCTTAGGTTCCTTTAATGTAGATCATTTCCACAATGTTTCTTTGTCGTTTATAGCACTGTTCTTGAAAAATATCATGTAAATAATGTGTCCTCTGGTGTTAATTACATCTGGAGATACATGATATTCATCTACCTCTTATTAATGTTACTTTTGATCATCCAGTCAAGGTAGTATCCAGTTTCTCCATTGTACACTTGGTGTTTTTTCTCTTGCAATTAATAAATAATATGGGGATGAGGGGGCACTTTTGAAACATGCAAACATTGTGCTCCTCATCAGAATTTTCCCCTGGATTGAGTGTCCATTGATAAGGTCTTGTTCTGATGTTTACAAAATGATGTTCTACTTCCAGCACTCCTTTCACATTCGCCACAGGCAACCAAGAACCCTTCCTCTTCAGCTGTTTATCTTTTCACAGTCAGAATGGACTCATGGATTATTCCCTCCCCAGCACGAATTTACAGTTCATCTAATTATTTGGTAGTCATGTCCTAGATGTAGCCAGTGGAAGCCCACTTCAAGCTGGCTTCTGTGTCTGTTATATGCCTCCTTTTAAAAGTGCTTCATTCATTTCTGACACAACATAAATGATCTCTAGGATTTATTTTGCATTAAAGGTGATAACTTTGGGGCTAAATTTTTCAGCATTTTTTGGTCAAGATTAAGACAACTGAAAACTTTGTTAAACGAAAAAACTCAAATGAATTCATAAATTTGAAACATTTGATACCCCTTTATGTATAGGATTGTTTATTTCTGAATTTGGGTAGTATAAACAATGCCTTACATTTGTCTATACTTTTGTGAGTCTATGAAACTACATTATATATAGGCCAATAGTTTGAGAATTTAAAATGATTCTTTAAAAAAAAATTCATTGATTTGAGAGAGACAGAAAGGGGGTTGGGGAGAGA
>VMDR010010768.1:0-29992 GCA_007922815.1 Macrotus californicus
GTTGTTTGCTTAGTTTGTTTTTGTTTCTGTTTTAGGTTCAGTTGTTAATAGCTGTGAGTTTGTTGTCATTTTACTGTTCATAGTTTTGATCTTCTTTTTCTTAGTTAAGTCCCTTTAATATTTCATATAATAAGGGCTTGGTGATGATGAACTTCTTGAATTTGACCTTATCTGGGAAGCACTTTATCTGCCCTTCCATTCTAAATGAAAGTTTTGCTGAATAGAGTAATTTTGGATGTAGGTCCTTGCCTTTCATGACTTGGAATACTTCTTTCCAGCCCCTTCTTGCCTGCAAGATTTCTTTTGAGAAATCAGCGGACAGTCTGATGGGCACTCCTTTGTAGGTTACTGTCTCCTTTTCTCTTGCTGCTTTTAAGATTCTCTCTTTATCTTTCATCTTGGATAATGTAATTATGATGTGCTTTGGTGTGTTCCTCCTTGGGTCCAACTTCTTTGGGACTCTCTGAGCTTCCCGGACTCCTTGGAAGTCTATTTCCTTTGCCAGATTGGGGAAGTTCTCCTTCATTATTTGTTCAAATAAGTTTTCAATTTCTTTCCCCTCTTCTTCTTCTGGCACCCCTATGATTTGGATGTTGGAACATTCGAAGTTGTACCAGAGGTTCCTAAGCCTCTCCTCATTTTTTTGAATTCTTGTTTCTTCATTGTGTTGTGCTTTAATGTTTCTTTCTTTCTTCTGGTCCACACCATTGATTTGAGTCCCATTTTTCTTCCCATCACTGTTGGTTCCTTGTACATTTTCCTTCATTTCCCTTATCGTATCCTTCATTTGTTCATCTAATTTGTGAGCAAATTCAACCAAGTCTGTGAGCATCCTGATTACTAGTGTTTTGAACTGTGCATCTGATAGGTTGGCTATCTCTTTGTTGCTTAGTTGTATTTTTTCTGGAGCTTTGATCTGTTCTTTCATTTGGGCTATTTTTGTTGTCTTGGAGCGCCTGTTACGTAGTAAGTGGTGGAGCCTTAGGTGTTCACCAGGGCAGGGCGGCCACGTCGCTACGTTGTGACTCTATTTGTGGGGGAGTGGACCGAGAGGGAACAATGGCAGTTGCTCCGCTCTCTGCCAGTTTTTAGTCACTTTCCGCACTACCCACAGTCAAACTGGGCCCTTCTGGTGCTGATTCTGGTGCTGATTCCCGGTGGGAGGACTTATGTATGCTCTAGGACCCTGTGGGTCTCTCCAACAAGCTCTCCCGTGAGGCTGGGAGTTTCTCCCGCTGCCGCCGCCTCAACCCCCACAGGAGTTTTCAATCAGAGGCTTTGATTTATTTCCCCGTGCTGGAACTCTGGGTTGCAGGGTCCGTCCCGCTCCCAAGCCGTTCCTCCCCGTTTATCCTCACGAGGGAGTGGGACGCCCGTTCCGCAGCTGCCACCTCTCCTGGCCAGCCTCGCCTTTCCCCGGTCCGCCAGCCACCACCCTGCTGCGAGAGTCCTCTCCGCCCCTCCTACCGGTCTGGATGTATGTTTCTTAATTTCTTGGTTGTTGGACTTCCATACGGTTCGATTTTCTGTTGGTTCTGGTTGTTTTTTGTTTTAAAATTTGTTGTTGTCCTTCTTTTGGTTGTGCGAGGAGGCACAGTGTGTCTACCTACACCTCCATCTTGGCCGGAAGTCCAATTCTATTTTTTTTAACTTTTTTTCTTTTTGCTATTCTGATTGGGTGTTTTCTGCTACCTTATCTTTCAAATAACTGATTCTGTCCTCTGCTTCATCTAATCTACTGTTAATTCCCTCTATGATATTCTTCATTTTTTTATTGTATTCTTCATTTCTGACTGATTCTTTTCTTTGGTTTCTATGTGCTATTTTATGCTGTTGAAATTCTCAGAAGTTCCTTGAGCATCCTTATAGCCAGTGTTTTGAACTCCGTATCATGTAGATTGCTTGCCACCATTTAATTTAGCTCTTCTTCTGGAGGTTTCTTCTGTTCTTTCATTTGGGTCATGTTTCTTTGTCTCCTTATTTTGGCTGCCTTCCTGTGTTTGTTCCTCTATGTTAGGTAAAGCTATTACATCTCCCAGTCTTAGTAGAGTGGTATTATGTAATAGGTGTCCTGTGGGTCCCAATGGTGCAGTCTCTCTGATTCTGAGCTGGGTGCTCCAGATGTGTCCCTTGTGTGGGTTATGTGTGCCCTCCCTTGTAGTTTAGCTTCGATTGCTGTTTGGAGGGATTAACTCTCTGGCTAACAGGTTGTAAAGATTGGCTGTGACTACAGTGAAGGAGCTGGTATTCAGGGGCTGATCCTACATAGCAGGATTTGCTTTAGCAAGACTCTGGTGCCTGCCGAGTCTGCCCTTTGAGTGTGTTGTTTGTGGAGATGGTTGGGTGGCACTCTTCTGGTGTGGTTTGAAGCTGGCCGCCATGTGTGTTGTTTCTCGGGCCTCTTGGAAGGTGCAGGCTAAGGTCAGCTGCTGCCTGTGCCCTTCCTGGGGCCACCTGGTATGAGTTACAAAGAGATCTGCAGGTAGTTGCTTGTTGTCCTGGGCTTGGATATTCTTGGGGGAGACTAAGCTGAGAACTGAGGCCAGCTGCTACAGTATTTGGGGCTGCTTAGCAAGTTGTACAGAGTACAGCAAAGACAGATGTTGCTTGTTTGGGGGTTGTGAACCTTTGAGAAATTTTAGGAAAGTCCACACCATGAGCCAAAACAGGCTGTGTGTGTGGAAAAGCCACTGGAAGTGGGTTGGGTGGGCCTGCAAGTTTCTTAGGCAGGGTCGCAGGGGAACACCAAGGTGTAACAAACGGTGTTAGCCAGGTCTTAATGAAGCTTCAGATGTGGCCCCATCCTGCAACTGCACAGGAGAAGTTAACAAAGGAACAATGGCTTCTGCCAGCACTTTTGTCTGGGAGAAAGCTGTCCCTCCAGCTCTTGCCCTGAAGCCTGATAATTCAGTTTCTCCTTATACGTCCTTGACACATTTTGAGCTGCTGCTCCAGTGCTAGAGCTCAGAGTGATTGAATCTGCCAGTGAATAAGTTTGTGCACGCCCTTTAAGAGGAATGCCTGGTACTCCAGAAGCTCCTCATCTCACTCAACCACAATTTCCACTGGTTTTCACAGCCAGATGTTATGGAGACTTCTATTGCCAGCACTGGAACCCTGAGTTTTGGAGCCTGGTGAGGGTCTTGGACTCTGCTCCACAGAGGGGACCTCTGCAGCCGAGATATTCCTCCCAATTTTTAACTGCCACACATGAGTGTGGGACCAGCCTGTTCCACAACACTTTACCTCCTACAGTTTCACTGTGGCTTCTTCTGTATATCTTTAGTTCTAGGACTGCTGTTTTGCTAGACTTCAAGCAGTTCTTCATGATAGTTGTTCTGTGGTTTAGTTGTAATTTTGAAGTTGTTGTGAGAGGAGGTAAGCACAGTGTTTCCCTACTCTACCGTCTTGACCAGAAGTCTCTAATGCCCCTTTAATCTCTCAAGTTTTCCCTTTCAAGTCAAGTCTTCCTTTCTGATGACAGGAATGTCAGCATGTGCATGTATGAACAAAAGCTTTAAATGTTCTTGCATTTTCTGTTTTCTTGCTTATTTGTTTGTGCTTTTTTGGTTTTTCTAGAGAGAGGTATAAATTTCTAATGAACAGACTTTGTGGGGTGATTGCATTGTAAGCAATGTAAACGTCATATTGCTATATCATACACCTGAAAGGGATATGCTGTTATGTTCTCATGGTTTGTGTTGAATTCTCTTGCCCTGCCCTCCACCATAAGAATGACATAGTCCAGAAAACCACTACTCCGTCTAGAATGAGAAGTCACAGTGAGTATGGCCAAGTTAAGTAGAACCACGGGTGATCCACAGCTTTTATGTAATGTTAACAAGAAACACATGTTTATTGTAACACATTGAGATATTGAAATCATTTGCTACTACATCAAGAGTTGATAATACAGGAGGTATTGTTGACTAGTTATTGTATGTAAGGCGATAGTACTCAATAAAATCACTTAGGAAATAAGCATAGATAAAGAAAAAGAATGACAACAATGATCTCAGTGAATTAGTTTGAAAAATAAATTGTTAAAAATTGGATAGAATATGAGGTGAGAACATGCAAGCAAAAAGTACTAATGACATTTTAAATAAATTTTCCATAAAGGGAAGCAGATACATGGAGAAGTAACTGAAGTGAGTTGAGAGGTTTGGGAATTTTGTTTAATTTGTTTTTCAGGAAAGAGATAACACAGAATGTTTGCTTATATGTTGGTAGGAAAAATCCAGTAGAAGGCCATCATTTCAAGATAATATGATAAACTAATTAATGCTCAAGTGAGTGATTAATATTGTCAGATTTTATATTAGAATTCTTCTATTAGCTATGTTTAATCATACCTTCACCAAGAATCCAAAGAAAAATACTAAAATTCTGCAATGTGAATTATTCTTTCCCCCGATTCCCTAAGGATCCTGAAGGAGCCACAGACAAGGAATAACAAATAATTAAAATGCCTCTCTACTAATGTTTGTTCAAGTGCCCAATACCCCAGTTCAAAGTCCTCAGGCTTCTCCCCCAAGTCCTAGATCAAATTCTTGGGATTTTAAGCTCTCTAGAAAACCACAGGAATGAAGCCAATCAAGGAGAGTGGTCAGGTCTGGAATCTACTTATACATTCCCATAGAGTGAAGGAAGGAGCAAGAGAAAAGGGGCCGTATTTGTGCTTTTAACGTCACAACACCCTACCCATTACCTGTTTCTTGAGTTCTTAGGATTCACATTAGTTACCCTTCCTCCCTTGAAGGGGCATCTAGCAAGGGTGTGGGTAGAAGTGGTCATGAAATGGTAAGTTCCCCTCACTCTCTGCTAGTGGTTAATTGTGCTATTCTCCAAGGCAACTCATTCAAATTTAACTGAAAACCTCTGAAGACAGTGTCCTAATCCACATGAGACAGAATAGTAAGAAGCTAGGAAAGTTCCTGGGCAAGTGGAATGGGGAAACTGAGACAAGACAATTACACAAAGCCAAACAATTTGACCAATTTACAGCCATCTAGTGAATTTCAAGACCTTATCTTCCCTAACCAAGGACACTTGAGAGCAAATAGTTTTTACTTCTCCTCCAGAGAATATATAGCTTAAGCCACCTTGGTCAGGGAGGTAGAGAACAGAGACCCAATTAATCCTATTTGTGCCAGCTAAACCCAAGGCCAGGTGAAGTCAGTGGAACAAATAACAAAAACCCAATTACAGCCCAACAAACTCAAAATAAAAGTAAAGCAGTGAAGCTGACTCAAGAATGATCCCAAACTCCCCTATAGGCTCATTTTGATGAATCAGCATATTAAAGGACACACCTGGAAAACTAATGAATATTCTGTTAAGACCCTCCCCTAGGATTCCTGCCTGCAGAAAAGAGAGAAAACTCTTCAAGACAAAGAATGCCAGTGCAGGCTCTCTCTCTGGAGCATGCCCATCCATGCCTTCTCATGGGCTTGAACTTTTTACTTTCTTCTAAACTCTAAGGGTCCCCACAAGACTGAAAGTTAGGGGAGCAGTGGGCAGTGGTAGCTCCTCCCAGGCTTACTCCTGAACCTGTCTCTCAGCCCACCTTTTTCTCTGACTTTCCATGGGGCTAAAAGCAGCCCCTCTTTAGCTCACTTCTGTCACACTGACTTTTACTTTCCAGTGAGCTAACAGCAGCCCCACCCTGGCTCACTGCTTTCCTATAATGTTTCTAGGGATCCAAACCAGAGCACCACATAGGCTGTTTCCTGTTACTTCTTCCACCCTATCACCTTCCTTTGCTTCACTATCCCCAGCTTTAATAAACATACCTCAAAATCACCTGGACTCATGTTGTAAAACCTTTCCTGCACAAAGTCAAGAGCCCACATATTATCAGCTGGCCCAAGGCTCACCCACTCTGGGCCCAGTCCCCATCCAGTGACACAAAGACATGGGATTCAGAGTGGGAGTTTCACACATTGAGGCACAGAACCAATGGAAAGACAGGTAATGCTTCTAAGGCCTCCATCTATCTCATGGTAAAGCTGGTTCATGTAAAATTCAGTCTGCTCTGGGGCTCTTGCACGTACATCATGTATAGGTTATTCACTATGAATCCTCTAGAAAGTCCTTTAATGATGTCTGCTCTCTCCCTCCCAGGATGCTCAAATGAGTATTTTTTTTCAAAGACCCCATAATTATCAAATCATTTGACTTTTATTGCAAAGAAAGAATAATTGCTCTGGAATCCAGTGACCATGCTTTTTGGGTAGCTCAAAGGGAATTTCATAATTCAGAATTAATTAGGCAATGAGAGAGAACAGGAGGCATATTTTAGTGTATTAATTCATGCCAAGTCCAAGTTCATTCCATTTCTGTTGCCCACTGTGAATAATTACACCATTAATCCAAGGCAGAAGGAGAGCTATTGTGACTGCAACACATTTCTAAGCAAATAAAGAATAATGTCACTTCTCCCCTTCAACTAATGCTCTGAATAGAGCTATGTAATAATAATACTTTTATTTATTTATGGGGCACAAAGCTTCTAGAGCTCAATAAACTATAAGATAAGCAAAATGTTAGTTAAAGAGAAAAATCAGAACTTATCCACTTGTTTCTGAAACAAAAAAATTGGACAAGGGAAATGACTAAGGAGAGAGGCTAAAAATTCAAGTAGAGTTTGGGAAAAAGCTAAAAGGAAGATGTGATGATGTGGCTTTTTTATTTCCCCTTCCCCTTCTATGGAAAACTCCCCACAGTGACTCAGAGGGGTAGGTGTATAGGGGAGAAAAGTTCTACACTCATCTAATCAACACTGATCCTGACCCCTGACAGCAATCACCCTTTGCTGTCAAGAAGGTACAGGTCAGCCTACCCTTCCCTACTTCCAGGTGCCCTTCCAATTCATGCATGGTTTACAGAACCTTAAGGGATGAATATGGTTTCCATGCCTTCTTAGGATAAATAAAAAATGCATGGGGTGGTAGCTCAGTTGGTTAGAGTGTTGTCCCAATACACCAAGGTTGTGGGTTCAACCCCCAGTCAGGACACATACAAGAGTCAACCAGTGAATGCATAAATGATTGGAACAACGAATCAGTGTTTCTCTCACTCTCTCATAATAAAATGTGTAGATTATGGAATGGAAAGTGACTTAGTTATTTCTGGATGAGTTAAAAGAGCAAACTAAAAGGGACTAGGCAAGTTGCAGAGGGTCTGTGCAAGTTGAAGACAGATTGTGTAACAGGGATATCAAACCCATGGCCCGTGGGCCACATGCACCCAGGATGGCTATGAATGCAGCCCAACACAATGTTGTTAATTTACTTAAAACCTTTTTTTTGCTCATTAGTTTTCATTGGTGTTTGTGTATTTAGTGTGTGGCCCAGGACAATTCTTCTCCCAGAGATGTCAGATAGTTGGACATCCCTGGAGAGGGAAGAAGCAAAAATAGAAGGAATTGAGGAAGAAAAAAAGGTGAGAAAGGATAAGGGAAAAGACATACAGGAAGGAAGGACATTTGGAGTAGGAAACTCATGAAAGGAAATGGGGGAAAATAAATAAGAAAGAAAAAGAGAGGCACATAGATGATAAAGAAGAAGAAGAATTTTAATGACAAATGAAAAAGCCAAAAGCTCCCTTTGATTTTCCAAAACCAATTGTTATTTCCTGACAGAAACCCCAGGTACCGTTAACAGTGGGGAACAAATTAATTAATTCCTTGGTCTGATATACTTTCATTTCTAATTCTGATTGTTATCTTAAAATGTTGTTGCAAAAAAGGAAATTCCTTTGTCAATTGCATTGTAATCTGATCTATAACCATGTCATTTAAAAAAAACTTTGGCTATTTAGAGACAGTCATTGTTTTTACTCTGATGCATTTGCAAAAAGTTATATCTTCAAACAAGATCCATGGAAAGAACTATGACTTATTTTAAAATAAAAGTTTCTCAGAACAAATTTTCAGATCACACCTTTAAAATAAGTGGAGATTTGTGCGGCTCTGAGGAATGATTGGGCTTGTAAAGGTGCGGGTGGATAATCAGAATAAACAGGAATTGATTATGGGACTGAATAAACTGAGAATAATTATTGTTCTTGTGACTTTGTCCAAAATACTGCTAATTTTTGTAAAACAAATTGTTTGTTTTCTTACAGAAATTTGGTAAATTGTAGCAATATTGAAGCATGTTTATTTTTCTCCTTATCTGATCCTTCCAGAATTTAGAAACTCTTAATGAGCGGTATTATTATTTTCATGAAAATATATTTATTTGCATGAATTCAATAGGAATCTGGTTTTTTTCCAAGTTTCCAAAGTAGACTTATTAGCCAAGACTTTGACTAGAAAGTCATGTCTGAAAGAGACATGTCTAGACTCTGAATGTCAGCAAAAAGCTTTAAGAAAGAAAGATTGACTTTGGAGCCAATAAAAGCCCCTTAGAGAAATGACCTGGCACCTTGCTTATTCATATGGTTTCCAGGTAAGGAGCAAAGGTTGCTTTACTGGAAGTATGGCAAGGAAGAACCTCAAGACATTTGGGGGACCCCAAGAACTTGAGGAATTTATCCAAACCCATAGGTAATGTAGGCAAAACCTGATGGCATCTGTGTGGCTTGATTTCTCCAACACCAAGCCTGTGGGGCGAATTAAAGTTCACTCTGAAAATTCCTTGAAACAGTAACATTCCAGCAAAGTATATTTAAGAAAGCCTATGTAATCAATCAATTGCTTTTCCTGTTGTGTTCATGCATATAATTATGCTGAATTGAAACAGGACTTCATACAGTAAATAAATTGGTCTTGTTGGGCTCTTTAATAAAAATGAGGGTAATTTTGGAAGAAAAATTGTGTTTCCGTAGAATGTATTATACACAACTAGACTCTAATTCAGTGAATTGTCTCTAAAATCTTTTTTTTTCACCTATAAGCAAGAATGGATCCTGAATTTTGTATAATTTTCTTAAATATTTTGGCTAAACCTTCTAAGTTCCATAGAGACGGAAGAAAATTTGACAGTGGGATTTGTAACAGTAGAAAATTGTAACGGTGGGAAATTGAAACCCACCCGACAATTTTTTTTGACATTTCTTCTGTAAGTGCTGACTCTGACTAGTATGTAGCTTGTAGATGAACAGCATGTTTGTATAAGAATTCAAGGAACTAACTTCAAAAGATACAGACCCTGACCTTCAAGCATCCTAGCTCCTGGAGATTTGCTGACCTTCAGCTGTGGAGCCAGGATGACTAAACCAAGATGATACACAACTTGCCTTGTCAGAATGGACTGTGCTCATCCACACATAGAGAACTTTGCAACCCCCTCCCTCGATCTCTTTGTTTTGTTCCCCTCTTCCTCCTTATAAAAAACCTCTGCCTCCAATGACAGGTAGATGGGCTTTATGACATGAGTCCCGTATCTTCCAGGAGATGGGCTTTAAGATATGACCCCCTCATCTTCTAGGCGGCCAGCATCTGCAAATAAACCATTTCATTTACATCAGCACCTGCTTCTCCAGTGTTGGCTTTTGGAGTGGCAGGCAGCTGGATCTGCTTTTGGTTACATGTATACAATGGTAATAATATGTTATGAAAAGAATACTTGAATTGCTATTTTTGTAGACCATAATCTTTCAAGTGTCAACAAATTCACATAATTCAAACTAATAATTCATTCCCTCATTCATCATTGAATAGTCATCATGTGCTTAGAGGTGAGAATTTTGTTCAGCAAAGAATAAAACAAAGTCTCTGGCCATGATTCTTATATTGTAACCAGGGCAGGGCAGACAAAAAACACAGAGAAAGATGTAATCTATTGTCAGGTGGTAAGTACAAATAAGAAAATAAATTAGGGAAAAGGGATTCCAAAATGGCTACTGAGTAGGCAGAAGCTACATTGAACTCCCCTGGTACCAAACTGTACTTACAGCTAAATTATAGAGTAATCAACCTGAATAACCAAATGAAGGCTGGCTGAACAGAAGTATTATAACAGAGGATTTACAGAAGAAGCCACATGGAGACCAGTAAGAAGGCAGGGACACAGGAAAGGCTGGCCTCCACCCACATGCAGTGGCTGAGCATACAGAGGGATATCTCAGCTGCAAAAGTCTCCCCTGAAAAGCCTGGGGTATCGACCCTATGCCAGGATCCCCAACCCAGAACACCAGAGCCAGGAAGAGAAACCTGCATAGCATTCGGTGGTGAAAATCAGCAGGGATTCAGTCTGCCTGGGCGAGAAGGAAGTCTACTAGAAACCCAGATACCATCTTCCCAGGATCAAGCACTTCTATTCTTAGAGCATCAGCCTGAGGAATCCACTAGCCCAGCCCTCCAACTACTGGAGACACCAGTCCTGCTCAGCTTCAGTCCAGCAGAAAGGTCTACAGGCCGCACCCAACAGGGACCTCTGGTGCCATCTTTTTCTGGAGAAGTTCTTGGCAAAGACTCAAACAGTCATTGAGCTGTGTAGCTTTGGAATGGGGGGCCATTCTTCCCCACCTTTCTTTACAGCCAGAGCTTCCTTCACCTATTGATTCACTTGACTGTCCTTCTACTCCTACTGGCTCCGCTCTGCTGAGCTCAGTCCCACAAAAATATCTGGGTGTTGTGCAAAGCTGGAAACTTCAGAGTGTGTCTCCGTAGGAGGTTCTGGTCCAGGACACAGATGGGTGCTGGGTTGTGTAGCTACAGCTTCAAGGAGGGACATTCTTACCCTACTCTGAACTCAGCCCATGACATTCCCCCAACAGGAAACTCATTTGACCTGTCCTTTGGACAACTGGTAGCCCCACCCTGTGGAGCTCAGTCCCTCAGGGGGATCAGAGTGCTGCCCAGAGATGGGAACCTCAGAGTGCGTCCCCCCAAGGAGACTCTTGTCCAGGACATAGACAGGCACTTGGGCTATGTAGCTATTGCTGTGAGGAGGCCGTTCTTATGCCCCCTGCAAGGTCAGCCCAGGTGCCATTCCCCACCCCAACCCTGACTCCCAGAGGCCCCAATAAATTCAATTTAAAAATAAAAATAAATTAGGGTAAGGGAATAAAGAATGTGGAGGTGCTATATTTGACCAGATGGTTGGGAGAATCTCCTCTAAGGAGGTAACATTTAATAGAGTCCTGAAGTAAGTAAAGGAGGGAAGAAAGGTCTGAACATAGAACATTCCAGAAAGAGGAAAGAGCAGGGGCAAAAGCCCATGGAACAGCAAGGAGGCCAGTATAACTGAGAGATAGGGAGAATGCAGGAGGATATGGTCCGAGTAGGCCATGGGCAGGACTTTTGAGCTTGATGCTTAATGAGATGAGAAGTCATTGGAGAGTTCTGAACAGAGGCATGCTATGATGTGATGTGATAGG
Source organism: Macrotus californicus (assembly GCA_007922815.1). Classification (NCBI taxonomy): domain Eukaryota; kingdom Metazoa; phylum Chordata; class Mammalia; order Chiroptera; family Phyllostomidae; genus Macrotus; species Macrotus californicus. Next base: position 11,332 of record VMDR010010768.1, read on the forward strand.
ATTTTTTACAAAATGGCTCTGGTTGTTCAAGAAGAAGATGGTGGGGTGTCAGTAGAGGGGAGTTACAGGGAGAGAAGAAAGAAACATACCACTTAAGACGTCACTGCTGTCATCAGCAGAGAGATCATGGCAGCTCAGGCTGAGTTAGCAGCCATGTCCATGATAAGAGGTGATATATTTGGAACATATTTTGAAGGTGGACCTAACAGGAATTAGCAGTGAATTGGAAGTAAGATGTGGGAAAAAGAAAAGTCAAGACGTGGGTGAGAGAAGGGTCCAATCCTTCCTAGGCTTTGGACCCATGCAGGGAAGAGGGTGGAGGTGTCAAAGGGGACGAGGTGGGGGGGAGAGGGGAAGAGGAGGTTTGGGAGGAAGAGGATGAATCTAAATTTCTATGTTTCACACAGTTACATATGTTATGTTCATTGGATATATGTGGAGAGTTTGAGCAGGCTAGTTGAAGCATCAGAAAAGGTCAGGAGTAGAAATAACTGTCTCTAGCTATTTCTACCTGAAATGAGATAAAACACATGCATACCTGTTAGGCTCTTTCAGCGGTTGTGCGAGCATAAGACATTCATGACTATATACTTCCTCTCAGTTGCTGTATCATATGTGCTTGTTAATATTTTAGTAACTAAAACTCTCTTCCCATATTCTGATTAATCTTCTATCAATAAATTGAGCAATCTAAGTTTTACAAATGTATAGTTCTCTTGAAACTCAGTACAACTACTATTATTTTGAAATTTAAAAACGTAGTTTTATTTTTTCTGAACTTCTCCCTTGTGTGTTGGGGAGGGGAGAATGCTCTGGACTGGACAGCGTGGTCTAGACAGCAAAACTCAGTCTGGACACGAGAGGGCGCCATTCAGACAGTGTGTGCGGGAACTAAAAAGGTGGTGTTTACAGAGTTCCCAGATCCCTTGTTTTTCCTCCTTTCCCCAATTCATAAATCAGGGCTCCTGGGATTGTGAATGAAGGAGGGCTGCCCTCAGGTCACCAGTATGGGATCATTTTGGTCAGGATGTAATAGAAGTAGACAAGGTTTTTCCAGAGGGAGTCCCTGGCAGGCATAAGACACATTAAAGAAGAAAAGGAAAATAAGGAGAGTGGACGCATACAGGGAGCAAAAGAGGGAAAACCCGAAAGCCAGCAAAAATGAAGGAAATCAAGAGGTGCCTATTATGGGGAATGGGAGACTTCCATAAATCAGGGCCAGAAGGGACCTCAGAAACCATCTTGTTGAACCTTCTATTTCCCAGTTAAAGGGGCTGGTGTGGCTCCTTTCTTTTTCCTGATAGCAGATGTCATGCCTGAAGTAGCTACAGCTGTCTTGCAGCATGAAAGCAATCGGCTTAAGGATGAAAAACCAACACATGCAGGCAGATGTGAAAGACACGTGTGAGTAACAAGGTGCAGTCACTGCAGCTGCCCTGGACTACTCCCCTCCAGAAAGCCTGTCATACGGGAAACACAGACCCTCGTTGCCTGCACTACTGCAAGTCAAGTTTCTCTTCCTTGAATCCCAAGTATTGCTAAATGTTGCAGCTTGGAACATTCAGCATTTTAAAGATGACAATTCTCCCCAAATTAATTCATAAATTAAGTAGACAGCGGCAGCCATCTTGACCTGGCTGATAAACGTTGCTGCTCTTTGTGGCTCTGTGTGAAACGTGAAACAGAAAGTTACCACATCTGCTTCTGGGCTATCTGAGGTTTTTCTAGGACCAACCCAGACATCTAGAGGCTGTTTCCTTCACTCACTGTATTTGTCCCCCTCTTTCCAACCCAGTCGCTCTACAGCTCTTTTTATGTATATTTATCCTGCAGGAACACCCTCCCCCTCCCCAGCAGCTGCCTCTGTCCCAAATTTTCCTCCCCTCTCCCCTTCTTCCACCTGCATTCATTCTCCCATTCGGCCTGCAGCGGGATGCTGAGTGCACTTCATTAGAGCTGATTCAATATCAAGGCAAGAATCCACCCTCAGTGTGCTTGGGGTGGGCAGCAGTAGGAATGGGGGTGGAGGGGAAAATTGGCTTCCCTTGTTCACCTCAAAATGAGAAGAGAGGCTGAGTTTTCTTAGAAATAACCTCTAGATTCTGGTCACTAGGGGGTACGTTTGTAGGTGATTCAGCAGGCGCCCTTTACCTGACCTACTGCTGTGATCACACACCACAGAGGTTGAGCAATCCTTTCCAGGCACCCCGTCTACCCCACCGCCGTGCGGTTGGGCTCTGCCCTGTAGTTCTGGTCCATGTGGTACTTGCATTTTGCTTCCAACATAGAACTTTCAGGTTCCAAGTACCTCTTCACTCACGTTCTTACCCTTCCCCTCCTGCTACACAATTCCCTGAAAGTCCCCAAAAGGAAGTGCCCCCCACGTGCTCACAAACAACTCCTTTGCCAACCCATGGAGCTGACTATTCTCCCTGGCGATGACTTCCTCTGCCCTGCCCAGCAGCCTGACGCAGACTTTGAAGCTCATCAAGGCACCACAGCACTATCCATCCTGTCACCGCTGGGCCATCGCCTTCTCTAATGTCCCAGGAACAAATGGGCTGTGGAGGATGAAAGGATGCTGTGTTTTCTCTGCAGTTCTAAAGCTCCCAAACCCCACTGCCTCTCATGCCTCAGTGATGTCAACACTTCTTCCCCCTTTCCTTGGTAAAGGGCTTCAGCATTCCAGCAGCAAAGCAATTCTGCTTGTGCCTTTCTCTCCGAAAGGTTTAGGGAAAAGAGTGTCGTCATTTTTTGCTCATGACCTCTCTCTTTCGCAGCTGAACTTGGACAGAGACCCTGTGCCATCTCTCTGTCCTTCTCTCTCTCTCTCTGCAATACCGCTTGGCCTTTGAGCCGAGGCTCACGCTCCACTTGGAAGCTCTCAGTGAAAGGGAGCTTTAGAATCCCAGCACGAGAGCGGTGCCCTGGCGGTTACAGGGCGAGAGCTGCTGTAGTCCAATGGGCGTGGCCATGTCTCCGGAGTTGCCGAATTTCCAGGCGGTGCCTGTAGAGTCTGTGCATGCCTGTGACTGTGGCATCAATTAGGAAGGCCTGGACAGCCTCTGATCCTCCTCAAGCTGGACGTTTCAGACCTCCCTGCAGTGTCCAACCCGGGCCTCACTCGGATCTTTGTGAAGGAGATGCTGCCCAACTGCGAGGTTCTGGGGACTGAACTCGGGTCGGAGGAGCAGTCTCAGGACGCAGCCAGCCCCACCCCTGCCAAGGCTATGGCCCCCTCCCCACCAGCTGGCTCTCAAAAAAGCTGTGCTGAGTGCCTGAGAGTTCTCCCTACTTCTGGTTTCCAGCTGGGCTCACTCAGAGTGGGGGTGAGGCAGGACGAGGGAGTTGGCACTGGCAAGTCAGAAGGACAAAGAGTATGTTATGTGGTCCCCACCTTAGGGGTGCCCTGACTGGCTGCACCCTTGGCTGAGGCTCACAGCTCCCCTGATCCTGTCAGGTCGTCCCTCCCACCCACTTCTCTCCTTCCAGTTCCTGCAGCCTCCTTCTGCCTGGTCTGGCCCGGGGCAGGTAAGGACTCCTGGTGGCAAGGAGGCCCAAGGAGCTGCACTCTTCCTTGTGGCCTCCCCACCTTGCCCACTACTGTGTCAAGAGACTCTCCTCAAGTTATCCACACTTAGGTGTGCTAGAGCTTCCTGCCGGCATGCTACTGATACAGGGGGTGCCTCTGGCATTCCGTGGGGATGGTTATTTCCGGTGTGGGACTAGTCAGCTCACTGCAGAGTATGCATCCCGCACCCACACTCACTAAATGCAAGTAACACCCCAGGTCTTATGATGTTCCTGTGTATCGATTTGACTCAGCTTCAAATTCAACTTTCTTGTCCACCATGTGAAAACTTATCTGGGCCTTGGAAATGTTTTTCCTTTGCTAACTGGCATAAGCTTTGTCTGTAGAGAGCACTTGAGAGGTACTGCAGGAGGCAAGGCTCTTCTTCCCGAGTCCTGTTTGGGGGTGCTTACTCTGTGGACTCCTGCGGCACATGTGGCTTCCCCTGCACCGGGTGGTCAGCAGGCACCCCTAGCACCCCACCCTCCCCACCCCACCCCACCCCGGCAGTTCCAAGAGGAGTGCCTCCACTGAGGCACCGTCATGGAAATGACTCTCCACCACACCCCAGAAGCTAGATTTCCAGTAAATTCTAAGGCGCCTTACCAATGAATCCCTTGTCACTTCAATTTGCTGTTGAAGTCAATAATGGTTTATGTTAACCTGTTCCACACAAAAAAAGTGTGGCTTTAGTCCCTCTTCTAGTTTCTAGGGAAGTAAGACCCCTTGCTGGCCAGGCCCAAAGGACATGACCTCACTTGGCTTCTAGCCTCCCTTACATGTGATTTGAATGGCTCCCCCTCACACAGCCAGCTGTTCCCATTTCATTTCTCCTCTGCCCCTCAGTCTTCCATCCCACAGTCACAGGCGCAGTTCTGCAGCCCCATCACGTCCCAAAGCACCCAGTCTGAGTGCGATCGGGAACCCGCAGTCGTGGACGAGGGCGAAATTGTTGGCATAAGGATGTTTATAGCGCATGTGTTCATAAAACAGTGAAAAGTGAAAATAATTTAACTGTCCCAGAATAAGTAGTTGGTTGAATACACAATGCTATATCTACACAATGGAAAAGTAGGCAAGAGTTACAATTATTGGTGATTCTCAAATTGTCAAAGAACAGCCCGCATCAGAGTCAGCCAGGGTCTTACTAAAAACACAGGTTTCTGGGCCCAGGTCCTGATGACTGATTCTGAATCCCTGGGAGCAACACTTGGAAGGTTTATTTTAAGAGGCTATTCCAGTGATATTTCATGCACATTATAATTTAAAAACTTACAACCGTGGAAAAATAGTTAATCATGAGGGAAAATAGGCATGATATATTGTTCAATGAGAATAGTAGGTTATCAAAAAGAATTTACAATATAACCCATTTTAAAAAATAATGTAAGTAGGTAGATAGATAGATAAGACTAAAAGGATATAAGCCAAAATATTAACAGTAGTTAGTAATGAGTTTACAGATTTTTATTTCTCTCTTTCCTTGTTTATTTGTGTGCAATTTCAAAATTTCTAAAATAAACATGTAAGTATTCATGAGGACTTAGCAAAACAATAAAAGTTGTTTTGTTTTTACAGAATTGTATAATCGTTCAACTCTCTAAGACTTTTTTTTTTTTTACTTTTATCTCGGATTTTTGAAAACACAAATTTGAGCCAGATTGCAAAATTTTATACCACAGAACAAAATTTTTAAATGAAGAATTAGGCATAAACTAAAATGAAGCTGGGTATTAAACTAAAGTGACTCCGGATGGTAGTACCCAGGAATACATCACTATGAACTTTAGTGTCACTTCTGAAGTAAGCTATACATATGACTCTTTTCAATATGGCACAACAACCGAGCACACTTGGGCCGTTAGGGAGAGAGGAGAGTCACGGATTACTGCACGTTTTTCCACTTGGACTGTGTTGATTAGAACATCCTGAACCGAGACAAGAGATGCACTGGAGCCTCGATGAATCTTCTTTGTGACCCCCTACTCGAACAGAGCACAAACGAACAAGCACGGAAGCGAAGGCTCCCTCTGCTGCAACTGCAGGGTGCTCAGCTAAGTGACTGTCACACACACCAGGCCTGTGGCCTGAGATCCAAATTCAAGTCTCAGTAAAGATTCAGGCAATGCATGAAAAATGAGCAAAGACATGGAATAAGTATTACTTCAAAGAAGATCTAGAAATGGCAAACAAACACCTGAAGAGATATTAGACCACCATTTGGATCAGAGACACGCAAATCAAAACTGTAATGAGATACCACTTTACACCCTGTAGGGTGGCTAGAATTTTTTTTAAAGGAAAATAAGTGTTGGCAAGGATTTGGAAAAATTAGAACTCTCGTGCATCGCGGTGAGAGCATTAAACGTACAATGTCCCTGTCTAATGGTGCAGCCACTGCAGAAAGCATTTGGCAATTGCTCAACAAATTAAACATGAAATTGCCATACTACCCAGACATTCCGCTCCTAGGAATATGCCCCCCAAATCAAAAGCAAGCATTCAAACAAATACTTGTACAGGAACATTCATAGCAGCCCCCCACACACAAGAGCCAAAAAGTGGGAACAAACAAACATTCATCAACTGAAGGATGAATAAACAAACTGTGGTATAGCCACACAATGGAATATTATTCACCCATAAAAAGGAGTGGCGTGCTAATGCTACAACATGGAAGAACCTTGAAAACATTCTGCTGAATTAAAGAAACCAGGCATAAAATGTCACATATTGCATGATTCCATTTGCATTAAACACCTGGAATAAGCAATTGTGTTTTCAGGGACTGGGGGGAGAGAGGAACCTGGAGGGATCACTTAATGGGCCTGAGTTTTTCTTCTAAGGTGATGAAAGTGTCTTGGATCAGGACGGAGTGCTCATTGCACAACACTGTGCATGGACCAAATGCCATCGAATGGTGCACTTTGAAATGGTTAATGCTTAATTTTATGTTATGGAAATTTTGCCTCAATAAAAAAAAAAAAAAGCCGGGAACTCTTAGGGTCACGTTGTGAAAGTTCAATTTAAGAATACTGGGGCTTTTAACAAGACTCTGTTTGGAGAGGAAATGGAGATAATTCGTTCAGTTTTGGACACTTGAGTTGGATGTGTCCATGGGGCATCCAGGTGAAGGTGCTGGAAGTCTATTGGGATTCCCAGTCTGGAGCTGGGGAGGACATCTGGACTGGAACACTAGATCTGAGGGTCATCACCCTGCAAATAGAGGTTTAATCTATATGAGTCGGTTCTCCTCAAATGGAATGGAATATAAGCCTCAGTGGAAAAAAAAAAAAAAACCTTGTTGGCCCTGGATGGTTCTTCCTCGAAAAGCTGCCTCATCACTGTGGGTTTATGGTCATTCAGAGTTTTTAAGGAGGGTAAAAGCCTTTGCTCTGATGTGATTGGATTTCTCTGTCATGCCACAACAGCAAAAAAATGTGACCTACGTTTGTCACATTACTGAAAAACCAGCCACAGGCACCTCCTTCTCTGTACACAATGAAGTGTGAAGGCAGGCACCCTTTCACCCTTGCCAGAATTAGATCCCAGGTGTTTGTGGCGGGCTTGTCGGAGAGACCACTGATGTGTCACAAGAAGAGATGTCATGCTGTGGCTGACAAAGCCAGATCATACTTTTTTCCAATTATTCTCTAATGTTTGAATTGGAACAAATTTTAGGGCACAAGTAATATTTAATATGGCATTTTGCCCTGGCTGGTGGGGCTCACTGGATTGAGCACCATCCTGTGAACTGAAAGGTCACTGGTTCGTTTCCCAATCAGGGCACGTGCCTGGATTGTGGGCCAGATCCCCAGTTGGGAGCATGTACGAGAGGCAACCGATGGATGTGTCTCTCAGACACTAATGTTTCTCTCCCTCTCCTTCTCCCTCCCTTTCCCCTCTCTCTAAAAATAAGTAAGTACAATCTTTGAAAAAATAAGATGACATTTTAAAGAGAAAATGTGGTACACTTGATAACTGTTTAATCTGGGTGAGGGGTGTATGACTATGTATTATGTCATTTTCTCCATGTTTTATATGTTGAAAATATTTATATAATTTCTTAACACTCTTTAACATTATAGTGATTTAGATTTCACACAAATTTAGTAAGCCTAAGCTTTGTTCTAGCCACTAAGCTAGGAAGTTTTACACATAACTAGATGGACCAGTTTGGTGACATTTCCTATTCCAAATAAATACCCTAAGCCTTAGGTTACAATCAATAATGAGATGGAGTAGAGGGTGGGTCAATAAGAGGTGAAAATGAAAGTTGGTATGGATAAGATTGGAAATAGAAGTCATTCCCTACCCCAAATGGATAAACTTAACTTTTCTTTATAAACCCAGAATAACATTTTGAGGGGTTCAGTCACACAGCTACATTTTCATGTAGAGAAGGGCTCATTTACCCAGCTACCAGTAGAACTTCCCAGATCAGGCTGTTCTCTCTGCTCAGCCTTGTGTCCACAGGGCAGCCTCATCTGTTGGAGGCATGGAGGCTGGTTCTGAGGCAGATCCTGCCCATAGCATGCTGCCCATGGACTTCCTGACATTGCCTTTGACATGATGAGACAAAGCTACCTCACCATGGGCCATGGTAGCCATCAGCCTGAGCAAGCCAGTCCTCCTTATATGGTCTCTGATGTGCAAATTTTTTTTGCCTAGGTAAACATATTGGCAGTTTCCTTTATGGTCTGTGCTTTTTGTATCTTGTTAAGGAAACTTCTCAACCCTAAAGTCATACATATATTTTATATTTTCTTTTAAATTTGTAAAAGTGTGTTTCTTACATTCAGGTCCTCTAACGATCTTTGATTTCTGTTTGGTGACGGTATGAATTAAGGATGTAATTTAATTTCCCCCATGGGAAAAACCAGTTGTCCAGCACCAGTGACCAGAGTCCATCTTTTCCCCATTCATTTTTCATGTTCCTGTCATCTGTGGAGTCTAAATGGGAAGAGGTCTCTTCCAGAACTTTCTACTCTCTCCCATTGGTTTCTTTTTCAGTCCCTGTGTAAATACTGCATTGTCTTAATAACTATAGCCTTATAGTAAGTATTGATATGTGGTAAGATAAGCCCCATCTTATTCTTCTCCAATTTTTCCTTGGGTATTCTAGACCTTTTAATTTTCTGTTTAAATTTTAAAAACAACTTGTTAAATTGCTTGAAAAATTCTATTGGACTTTTGGTAAGAATGATACTGAATCTGTGAGTTAACTTTTGGGAGAATTGACATCTTTAGAAATGTAAATCTTCTTATCCATGGATAAAGTATGTTTCACCATTTTTTTTCTTTTTAAAAAATTACTTTCTCCATAAAAGCTGCATACATGCTTATTATTTTTCCCTAGGTAACCTAGAGACTTTGTTCCTATTGTGAATAAAACCTTCTCTAAAAATATATATTTTATAATTGTATGTGTTAGGTGTCCAGAACCCAAATGATTTTTCTATGTTCGCCTCGTACCCAGCAACATTGTTGAAATCTGTTATGTTTGCAGATACTATGAGATTGTCCAGTGTTTTTATTACTAATAAGTGTTGTGTTGCTGTGAAGCATGCCCAAGCACTCAGAATTATTGATCTATAAAGTATAAAGTTTAAAAACTCTAGAATTTGAAATATATCACCTCTCTTATTTTCTATAAATGAATGTAATTTGGTCTTGAGCCTGCCATGTGTTTGAGCTGTCAGGGAATTTAACCTTAGTTAGCCACTCTTGGAATTAGCTTTCTACTAGGGTTATGTCATAGTTCCAGAGTCTGAAACATGACCAAGGCCCAGGGGCCTGGGAGATCCCACTCTGGTCACGTGTCTTCAGTACAGTCGGTTTACTACTGGCACATCCGTTTTCTCTGTGAGTCAGGCCTGTGAAGTGACTTCCTCTGGAAGGTATAATGGGAGTGTGAACCCAATAGACTGCTTCATGGGAACATCGGCAGCTATTCCGTGGGCAGAAAATGCAGACTGGAAACAACACGATGTAATGAAGAGAAAAGGAAAGAAGAGACTAGTAAAAGTAAGAGAGTCATCTCACAGTCAGCTGACAGTCATAAGTAGTACTCTTTCTCTTGGCATGAAAAGTCTAAAGAGAAGACGACCGTTTAAAAATCTCTCCTAGAAACCCTGCTCAGTGACTTTCACAGGCTAGAATTGTGACACATGGAATTCCCTATGTGCAAAAGAGCCTGTATAAGGGTGAAAGTATTTCTCTGGGTACATTACCTCCCAGAGCAATTGGTGTTCTTTAGTGAGAAAGAGAGGAAAATAGATGTTGGGCAGGCAATTGGCAATGTCAACTACAAATAATATTGTCCGTTTGAAAATGAGCATACTACATCTTACAACCTTCCCCACAAACGTGAGCCAGAAAATCTTTGGGCTGCTTGGAGGTATCATAAAACTTGTCTCCTAAGGCAGACAAGCATGGGTTCTGTAATTAAACTGTGTATCTCAGATTTGCAACCTGTATATAGTAGTATACTGCTAGGGCTTGGAACTTGAAGAGGCTTCTAATGTGGCTGCTTTGTCACCAGCGAGGAGACTCATGCAACTAGACCTGAGGTTGTGCACAGGAAGAAATCTACCTGCCCCACCCCACAAGGTCCTCAGGTGGTCACAGCTGAAGAGTTGGTGGAAAAAGCCACAAGCCTGTCATTTTGCTTCTTCACCATAGTGTCCTACACATCTATAGTCTTATGGTGTCTCCCAGCTAGTGATAGGGAGCCTGCTCTGTGACCCCTACAGTTAATGGGTAGAGCTCTGTTTGGACTACTTGTCCACACAAAGGCCACAGCAGAGAGATTCTCCCTCAGAATCTCAGGGAGAAGGTCCAAGCCCTGGCAAGTTTCCATGACCTGCGGATCTCACTACCTCAGCACTTTCTCCTTTCACCCCCAATTTAACTCATAAAGTGGCTCAACAATATTCCTGACATGAAAAAATCACTTAGGACTATGCCCCTTCACCACCACCCCTAGGAGGTGCAGGAGATCCAATTTATCTTAAAGATCAGGACAGCTTTTGGGGGACCAGGGGACAGTTACCATGTGAGTAGCACAGAGAAGGTTCAGGGAGGCTTGCAATTCACAAGGATCCAGGCAATATATTAAATTTTCCCAGAAGGAACTTTGACTTGAATAACGATTTTCTGTGTAGTGGTTAAATGTACTCCACAGCCAGACTGCTGAAGTGAGTCTTGGTTCCATCACTGCCTAAATACACAGCCTTGGAAAAGTTCCTTAACCCGGCTGTGTCTGTTTTCAACTGTGAAATAGTGATAAAAATGCTGCCACCTCATGGGATTGCTCTAAGATTAAATGAATTTATATAAAGTGCGTATAACAACACATGATGCAGAATAGGTGCGCAATAAATACTATCTGTTCATCATCATCCCATTTCTAACGCACGGGACTTACAGAGCTTGTAGCTCACAGCTCACTGGGTTGCTGAGTCCCACAAGGCTTCTCTAAGAGGAGAAGACTGGATTGGACCATAAGTAAGCAGGAGATCTTGTTTGCTTCAGAAGGTAATGCTCTCAGTCAATCAACCCACATCTTTTCTCTCTACATTCATACACACACGCCTGTGCACAATCTCACATACACGATCTCAATTTAGGTGTGAGAGAAAATGGAGAAAAAGAAAAGACAAAGGGAAGATTCAAGAGAGGCAGAGTAAGTTACTGTAGGTGAAAAACAGAAAAGAAAGGATGCCATTTTTCATTTCTTCGGAATCACATCCCAGGTATGTGATTCTGGGTTGTCTCCTTTTTTCTCCTCTCCTTTTCTCCATCTTGCTCTCCCCTAAAAAATTATCAAGTTTCTGTCAAATGGATTATCGCTGATTGATGCTGTATTTTGTATTGCTATGTAACAAATTACCACAAATTTAGCAGCTGAAAATTACTATTATCTCATAGTTCTGTAGGTCAGAAGTCTGTGCAGGCTCAATAGATTCTTTGCTCAGGGTCTCTGAAGGCCAAAATCAAGGTCTCAGTCAGTCTAGACTTCCACTGGAGAATCTGGAAAAGAATCGGCTGCCAAGCTTATCCAGGGTGTTTTCAGGACTCGGTTCTTGGCACTTGTAGAAGGGAGGACCCAGTCTCCTTGCTGGCTATCCTATGCTGGAAGGGGCAGCTCTCAGCTTCTGAAGGCTGTCCTCCTTCCTTGCCACACAGCCCCCTCAATCTTTCAGCTAGCAGTGGCACAAATCCACTTCATGCCTGGGGTCTATGACTTCATCTTCTGCAACCGGCTGGAGAAAACTCTGTTTCTGAAGGGCTTGTGTAATAAGGTTAGGCCCACCTGGCTCATCTCCCTTTCACCATACACTCTAAAATAATCATGGAAGTGATATCTTGTTATGTTCTTAGATCCCGACCACACTCCAGCGCCAGGGGGTTTATACAAGACTGAGGGTCCCTGGGAGTCATTTCAGGATTCTACCTACCACAAATACCATGAACTCCAAGAGTGACCATGACAAAGCTTTTAAGTGGAACAAGGGAGAAACGTGAGGCAGGGACAGTTCAGAACGACTTGAAGAGCTGAGTTTAGGATGTCTTCCTCCTGGGACATTAGTCCCTCTCCATGTCTAGTTTAAAGCCACTCAGACTCTCAGGAAACATGAACATCAACCCAGTTAGAGGCTCATAGGCCTTGATAGAAGAAAGAGCAAAATCTGGAGCAGGGAGGGCTGTGAGCAAGCCAAAGGGAAAGCAAGACAATGCTCACCTGGTTCTCACCTGGGAGGTCATGACAGAGTGGCCTCAGATATCAAGATATCAGGGTCACAAGATATCAGCAGAAGGTCAAGATATTCAACAGGCATTCAGTGGACTAAGAAAAGGAGTATTTTTTTTAAGAAAAGGAGTATTTTCTTCTCTGTCACTTCTCTAAGAAATTTGAAGACTGGCTCAGCCTTCAATGGCAAGGAAAAGTCTAGACTAGTGGGAGGTAAAGAAGAGGGACTTAATAATGAGAAAAGGGACTGAGCTGGTAATCTGAGACTTTGTCAACTGAGCATTAAAGTTCGGACCTTAGCCTCCAGTTGGAGAGGACCAAGGTAAGGGTCAGCTCTCCTGCACTAAGGAGCTGAACTCGGAGTCACCAGCACTCAGAAATCCAAGTGGGTCACATCGTAGACATCAGCCAATTTATGTATTTATTCTGACAATGGATTTCAGCAAAGCACCTTGTCCTAACTCAGCCAGCACATTGTGATAATTTTCTGATAGACGGAAGTAAGCTATCTTGATGAAGGAAGAACAGCTGATGAGATCAGCCAGAGGAGCTGAGCTTCCCAGGAAGGCTGCCCAGGACAGAGGCTGCTCTGTACTCTATGTGTTTTCCCCCAGAGGTGGAAAGACAGTGAGAACCTGGTGGCCTCAGCCTTTCCCAGCTTGTATAGGTTCTGATATCTCACAGGTCCTTGCTATATTTTTCTTCCCCTGTTGTCTTTATTGTCAGAAGCAAATAATGGAAGGAAACTGAGAACTTTGGTTCCCAGCCAGTGCAGTGACTCAGGCTGAGAAACCATGGGGAGAAGTCTGGACTCCGAGTTAAACCACAGGAGTTTGGTTGTATAAACACTGAGGGGAGCAGAAGTGAGCTGGTCACTCTTTATTTTGTCTGTATAAAAACTTTAAAAAACATTTTATACTAGCCCTCTGCAACCTTTTTGTTATTCAACATTTTAAAAATTAATTGTACATTTTAAAAAATGAAGTATGTTTACTCAAAGCAAAATTTAGGTGCCCCCAAAATAGAAATACTCCTTTCACCTCTGACTTCTAGTCCATCCTGTTTCCCTCCTGGAAAAAACAAATCAATGATATATTTTTGAGTTTTATCTATTTTGATACATATAAGTATAGTTCATTAATTTTAATGGTGCATAATATTCCAATGTATGCAAATAACACAATTTACTAACCTATTCTCAGGGAAGTTAGATTGTTTTCAATTGTTGCTAACAATGATTGTAGTGAGCATTCTTTACTATGCCTCTATGTTCACATGTACACAAATTTCTTTAGGGTATATCCTTAAAGTGGAATGGCCGTGCTATAGAATACACATGCCTTCACTTGTCCTTGGTATTTTCCAGTTGCTGTTGTTCCGATTAGTAGTCCCAACAATACTTGGTATTGTACAGCTGAATAAATTTTGTCAGTCTGCTTGGTGTGAATTGGTTAATCATAGTGGTGTTTATTACCACTTCCCTGGCTACGGGTGAGGCTCCTTATCTTTTCAGATGTTTATTAGCCATTTGAGTTTGCTCTTCTGAGAATTGTCACACTCCTTGCACGTTTACACTTGAGTTGTTTATTAGTCCTTAAGGTTTTTAAAGACTTCTTTATATAGTTCAGATCCCAATTTTTCAACAGGTAATAGTAAATATTGTCTCCCAATCCAAGTTTTTTTTGCATTATTATGATGCCTTTTGTTAAATAGAAGCTTTAAATTTTCAAAGACTCCAATTTATTAATTTCTGTCTATGGCCTTGGAATTCCACATATTTTCTGGAAAATAGAAGAAATTAATTTTTGGCAAAATTTCTCATTGTTTCTCCTAATGCACAGGTACTCCAGAACTTCTGGGTGTGTGACTGATGACCCTAAGACAAATATTTGAACACACCAGGGAACACTTTCCATCTTCAACCCTATGTTTGCATGACTGGTAAATATTGTCTTCTCAGGAAAGTCTTTCCCAACTCCAGTCAAAGGTCAGGTTAACTTTTTCCTCCAGAATAGTCGCTGCTAGTCATAATCATATACACATGTGTTTGTTTGGCTAATGTATGTCTCCTTAGGATTAGCAACAAAAATCTATTATTGCTCACCATCTGATTCCCAGTGTTTGGTAGAATGCCCCACGTGAAGTATTTAAAACATCTTTTTCTCTCCCCTGCCTCCCAGAAAATTCAACTTTATTTGCCTAAAGTTGCATATAATATTTTTTGTTGTTGACACTATTACAGATGATCCTCATTTTTCAAATCTTTGCACCCCTCACAAAGTCTCACAATTTGCAGAAAATAGCACCTCTGTCTTTGACCTAAGGCCCACAGTGATCTCTCTGTGAAGTCCCCACTGTCGCTGCAATGACTAAGGAGTCAACGGTTCTTGAGAAACAGTGAACCATGGATAGGTGGTTTGTGGTAACAGCAGTTAATTGCAAGACTGTGGTTACTGACTAATCAAAATGAGTTCTCAGCCTTAGCTCATCCCCCAAGCATTTTGCAATTTTTCTATGACACGTTTTCAAGGAATTATTTTATTTTTTATTAAATTTAGGGCAATGAGCCCTGGCAGGGCGGCTCAGTTGGTTGGAGTGTTGTCCCATGCACCAAAGGGTTGAGGTTTCAATTCCTAGTCAGGACACATACAGGAGGCAAACAACTGATGTTTCTCTTTCACATTGTTGTTCTATCTCTCTCTCACTGTCTCTCTCTTTCTCCCTCCCCCCTTCCTCTCCTTTCCTCTTTCTCTAAAATTAATGAATATATCCTCGAGTGAGGAAAAATAAAATAAAATATAAAATAAAATAAAATAAAATAAAATGGCAACATTGAAAATACGCATTATTCTCCACTTTTAGAATGTCATATTCCTAGAAAGGAAACTTAATGGAGGAAGGTAGCAATATGCAGGAAGGAGCTGCACCTCACACCATCTCAAAGTAATTTTAAAAAGGAAATGAGGATGAGATCAAATGCCGGAAATGAAATATAGAGACAGAAAAAGTAAGAGATAAAGTTTTTGTTGCATGGACTGAGAAAAATGCAAAAATGTACTAGGTGACCGCACATCAGTTCTAAAAGATTTCTCCAAGTCCGATTCCCTGGACCTCCCAAGATGTTCCTGAAAAGCTGTTCTCTTTTCCATCATTGATTTTTCAACAGTCTTCTACCTACTAAGTAAATTATGAACTATTAGTTTATCTCTCACTACTCTTGTCCTTATTGCTCCACGTTCATCCTTGCTCTAAAGGCCACACTTTTTCTATTTGCACCATGATTCATCATCCCCATCACCCCCTGACCACATTAAATAAAGCTCTGCATGAACGTTGTCCCCGAAGCTATCATTGAGCACACCATAGTGCACAGTCAATTATTCTTTGTCTGTGTCACTGCCTGGTTAGATAATCACACAACTGAAAACCAGGAAGAATGAAGTGTGCAGAAAAGTGAAGAAAAATACCACCTCTTCTGAGGCCAGAAGTTTTTTCTGGAGACTCGTAGAACTGCGCCCCAGCTCTTCCTTTGTTACTGAAGTATTTGCCATGTGGACACCTGATTTTCTCCATGAGATGCTTTGCCATTAAAAGGCACAAGATATACTCCTTTCCCTCAGTGGAGCCAAGAATCTTGGAATGCTCTTTATAAGGTTGCAGTGCCAGCTTTACTAACAGAAACTATTTAGACAGAATTCTTGGTCAGTCCCCCAGAAACTCATTGTAAAAAGCAGTAAGAAAAGGCATCATAAACCTTGGCTAAACAGAGGGGAGAAATATCTAAACCCTGCCAGGAGGGAATACTATGAGAAGAAAATATTTTAATGGAAGGATATTCAGAGGGATTATCTTGTTTGTAATTTCTGAGAAGACTCTCTGAACTTTAACTTCCAGCCTGAGCTACAAGGAGAAAAATTGTACTTTCTCACTTTGTCCTGTCCTGACTCCTATAGAAAGCAGAGCCTGAAGCAAGGATTGCCATGGCAATGATTTATTTGGGAGGTGCAAGCCCAGGATAGTAACAGCGAGGAAAGAGAGTTGGGTCAAGAAAAAATACAGTGCTATAAGATATGTGGTATTCCACAACCGAGTTGCTTCACAGCAAGTTGCTGATAACAAGGCAAGTTGCTCAGCCAGCTTGGTCATGCAGCAAGGAGTATCACAGGAAGAGAAGAGTGTTTATTGTCTGAAACAAAAATCTGCTTTTATTGTTTGCTAAGCAAGAGAGAGCTATACTTGTGAAGAACAATATCTCTGAACCCAGCAAGACCTAATCTTATCTAGGATCTGGGAAATGGGAAATCCAGAAATAAGCAGACTTGCAGATGTGGGACTGTTTGGGGATTGCCTTACTTTTAGCTGTTGGATCACGGACATTGGATCAAGATTGCAGTTGGTTGGCTGATGTCATCTGACTCCTCAGGAAGCCAAGTTCCATGCTTCATAGTACACTGTCACTTCTGAGTGCCCAAAATGGAGGGGCAACCAGAACAGACAGGGATGGGGGCGGAGAGAGAGAAAGATAGAGATAGCCAGCCCAACTTGTTTAATCATAAAAAAGGGATTTGAATTTGGGAATGTTGTACCATCCTTTACAATAGTCAAGTGCTGGAAACAGCCTAAATGCCCATCAGTAAGTGAGTGGATCAAAAAACTATGGTGCATTTACACAATGGAATTCTACACAGCAGAGAGAAAGAAGGAGATCCTACCCTTTGCAACAGCATGGATGGAACTGGAGAGCATTATGCTAAGTGAGATAAGCCAGGCAGTGAGAGAGAAATACCACATGATCTCACCTTTAACTGGAACATAATCAACAAAAGAAATCAGCAAACAAAATACAACCAGAGACATTAAAATTAAGAACAATCTAACAATGGCCAGAGAGGACAGGGGAGGGATAATAGGGAGAGGGCCATCAAGGAACATGTATGAAGGACACATGGACAAAGCCAAAGTGGGTAGGTTCGAGGGTAGGAGGCAGAGATGGGTGGGGTGGCAGGGGGGCATGGTGGAGTGAAAATGGAAACAACTGTATTTGAACAACCATAAATAAATAAATAAATAAACAAACAAACAAACCAGAAAAGAGAAAAGTGTTAAAAAGTTTTTTTAAAAAAGAGATTTGGAGAGCCTGGCTCTGGACAGCAAGAGCTAAGGCACAAACTTCTCCTAGGGAGAGAGGCAAGAAGGAGTTATCCACAGGAATAAAATCCCAAAATAACATCTTCTTTTTCAGTTTTTCTTCAAGCTGCTACCCCCATGCTGTCCCCATAAATTTACAATTCTGGTGTCCAAAACATGGGGAGGAAACCAAAGCTTTTTTAGCATCCATCTCAGTGAGAGATCATCACAACGCCCTCTCTCACACCCGGACACACTACCTACCAGTAATTGCCACATGTGTCTATCAGAGCAAAAATGGAGTGTGGCCTCTGGGCCCTGTGATCTCCCCTGGCCAAGAGAACCCTGGGTCCCCAAACACAGGGGCAGACATTGGTGTTAGAATATCAGGCCCAGGGGCCTGGGATTAAAGGTACAAAATGGGCCCGCAGGGCTACAAACCTCCATCTCTTCCCAGCCCTGCTTCCTCCCTCAGATCTACTCCTTATAATCTCTCCTTTTCATCTCTGAAGACTTCTCGGAAAGGATCCCATTTGAGATAATTTCCAAACTCAAACCTCCCAAGGAAAAGAGCTGGGAGAATATCAGCACCACACACTTTGTGTGTAAAGCAGCCTGGAGAGAAGGGTTTTCTAACATTCTCGAGGAAATCATGGCAACTTTGGTTTTCTTTCAAAATGAACTTTGAGTAAATGGTTCTCGCAGCCTATATAGATATTGTTTATTATATTAAGGGAACTTCTTCCCCTTTTGATCTGCTAAAAGATTATCTTTGTTTTCATGTGTGAATGTTGAATTTTATCAAATGTTTATTGAGATTTCTCTCTTACGTTTCTCTTATTGAGATAGTAAGATTTTTCTCTAATTTGTGTAGCAAATGACTTGATCTTTCTAAGGTTAAATGAGATCTGCATTCTTAGTGTACACCTAACTTGCTCATACTGTACTAACTTTTTTACATGTTGATGGGTTAATTTTGACAGTTGATACTTTGTCATAGGGTTTTTGTGTCTATAAGTTATGATGAGATTGACCTGTAAATTTCCTTTCTCATTCTGTTGTTTGTATTAAAGTTATGCCAGCCTTCTAAAATGAGATAGTGTTCCTGTTTTTCTCTTTTCTGAAGGATTTTGTAGCTTAAGAGTTTCCCTTTCTTGAATGTCAGTAGAAATTAACAGTAAAGCCATTTAGGTCAGTTCTGTATGTGG
>VMDR010010769.1:0-29986 GCA_007922815.1 Macrotus californicus
TGATAATATTTTATGTGTATTCTGATTACAGAATACAAGATCTGGTCTAAGAAACTTACGTAAGTTCCTCTCTGATGGAACTTAGTTTCCTTTTAGGTATTACGTAGACTTTGCTTACTTAAAAATCACAAGGACCACTTATTAAGCATCTGCACACAGTATTTCTTTGGTTATCTTCATTTTATAGATAAGGAAACTCAGTCTCAGAAAAGTATGAATTGCCCAGTACCACACACGAAGCAAATCACAAAACCAGGGACTGTGCACTTAAACTCTTCAAAATGTTTTATCACGTGAGGGTAAATTAATACTTCCTTTCAAATTCACAGCTTTAACTATTAATTTTTTCCTTATTTATAAATGTCACTTTAGAACTTGAACCAATACCTACCTTTACTTTCTTCTTTTCTTTTTTTTTAAAGATTTTATTTATTTATTTTCAGAGAGAGGAAGGAATGGAGAAAGAGCGGTAGAGAAACATCAATGTGCAAGAGAAACATCAATTGGTTGCCTCTCACACACGCCCAACTGGAGACCTGGCCCACAACCCAGGCACGTGCCCTGACCGGGAATCAAACTGGCAACCTTTCGGTTTGCAGGATGATGCCCAACCCACTGAGCCACACCAGTCAGGGCTACTTCCTTCTTTTATTCAATAAAACGTGAGCGCCCGTGGCAAGCCATTGGCATGACTTGACATTTTACCTAATGCCAGCTTTCTCTTGTTTACATGTCTTCCTCATCATTGCAAAAGAACACTTTTATAGCTGAATATTTTAACCTGTGGGTTAATATTCTGAAGTCTAAAGACTGAAAAAATTATTTTAACCAACCATCGCATGTGCAGAGGTTTGGCACGTTCTGGTGAAACGTAGTATACTTCTAGCCCAAGAACTAAAATGTGCCTCTCATGAAATAAACCCTGGTTGGCTACTTCAGTCCACCACAAATCGGGCATCTACCTGCTCAATTTTTGTAAGGTGCTACAGGGAGACACACATCAAAACTAGCTCTGTTCTCTTACACAGCCTCTAATCAATTTAGAAAGAAAAGATGTTTTTAAAAATACAACAGTCCAAGGCAAGGCACTAGCCAAGACTGTGGTTTTAGAAAAAGAAAACCCTAATTATGAGCAGGGGTAAACAGAATAAGCAGGGGAGCCCGATGATAAAGCACCCAGGGGAGAAAAGGAAAGAAGGGAGGGCGTGCTGGGGAGCAAAGGCTTGTCCTTCGTTCGAAGGTGTGCCTAGAGGAGCTCAGCCACGAGGGCCGCGAAGGTGCGCTGCAGCTGGGTGTCTAGCCGGGTCAAGTGCAGTGGCCACATATGAGTTTTGTCAGAATGAAATGCCATGAATTTGGGGAATAAAAATCAATCAAACTTTCTTTATACTTCACATGGCTAGAACATAAGATTCCTCTGGTCCTAAGGAAGTTCAGCTTCGTACACGTTAAAGACATGCCAACTTCATGGTACCAGCCCTGGGCCTAACGTCCTTGTGGTGTTTACACTAGCAGTTAATTAATACACCATAAATGTATATTCTTAGAATTTTAATTAAGGTACCACAGAGTTTCTAATTAAGAAATTCAAAACCTGCTTTGCATACTGAAATATAATTACAATTATAGATCTAGTTGCACTAATCTAATTCAATGCAAATAATTTCTGGTGAAACTTCTATGTAAATGTCAGAGAGGAAAATACTGATGAAATTACTGTATATGCCCTGATGGACATATAACTGGTAGAAAGAGTATGAAAAGGGTAGCATGATACCGGTTTAACAGTATAAAATAAATGTTCTAGTGAAAGCTTGCAAATAGCCACTTAAGAGTTTCTACCGGATGAGTCACAAAGGGCAGGCATTTCTCTAATGCTTCAAAGTCCCCATGTTCTGCAAAATCACACTCGAAAATAGGGCCAAAACAGGGACAGGGCTGACCATTCAAAACTTGTGCAACTTGGTCATAGAATACTAATACAAACAATAGCTAACCTGAATAAAAATATTACTAATACAGTTTAAAAAATTTAATAAAAAAATACTAAGTAAATACAGGTCTCTTTTAAAAAGGGTGAAGGTAGTTGATGAACAGAAGTAAAAGCAAAGATTAAGGCTGTTGGTTATGAAAGGAAAAGCAAAATGCTCAAGTCTGGAGAGGAACAGCCACAAACCCTTCCAAGGCAAAGCACTGGGCAGCCCCGCCAACAGGAAGCATGTGGGACGAAGGGGCCTCGCTTGCTGCCTTGTTGGCTACACTGCTGTGCCTGATGCTCAGCTGTTCTCACTTGGTGGTGTGGAACAACGTGTGGGAAACTTTATATATGATTCCTTGGGAATTCTCAGTTATACTAACACAATTCCCATTCTCACCAATCGTTTAAGAGTTATTCCCACTCAAAAAACATGTAGAAGAGACTATATGTCATTGTTCATTCCTCTTGAGAGTCAGACCAGAACTGATGTAGGTCAGACTGGAGCTGATTAAGTTACCAAAGAAATTTCATTCTGAAGCTTTTATTTATAGATCTCTTTTTAAAAGATCCAGTTGCAATATATCTATTTCCATGAAAAAAACTGGACAAATTGAAACTCAAAACAATATAATGAACCTCCATAAACCTATAACTTAGCTTCAAAAATTATCATGGCTAACCTTATTTCATTTATACCATCATCCGTTGCCCTTTATTTTGATGCAAATCCAAGACTAGCCTATCATTTTATCTATGAATATTTCCGTATGTATGTGAGAGTTTGTTAAAATGATCTTTGTAGGGAAAGGAAATGGGCCATTCATGCTCAAATGCGATAACCACATGAAAGCCTAAGTTTTGGAATTTCTCCAACTCTATTGTGATAGCCTAAAAAACATCACTGAAAACAGACAGGAAGTGTGTGTCAAAAATCTCTCGAAGTGCTACTTCTGGTCTTTGGTTAGAAAGGCAATAGAGTATAGTGGTTAGGAGCAGGGACTTCCGTCACATGGCTTGGGTTCACGTCCAGCCCCACAACTTAGCAACAGTGTGGTTTTGAGCTCAGTACTTAACCTCTTTGTGCCTTGATTCTTCATCTATGAAATGAGGATCCTGACAGTAACTATCATAGAGCTATTCTGAGGAATAAATGAGTTAATATACATAAAGTATTTGGAACAGTGCATGACATATAACACGCACTGTATGCTGGCCATCTTTATAACATGAAGGTGCAATTGTTATTAAAGATTAAAAAGAAACAAATTTCTCTTTATTGAGTCAAAAATGTCATAGTGCTGAAAGAAAGGGCCAATATTATTGAGTTTCTAGGATCAAGATAAGCAGATGTCAACAAAAAGCCTGAACAGTCAACCTGGAGAACGGAGCGGCAGTCTGGCTTTGCGTGGCAATGGACTGTGTTACCACCCCATTTTAAAAATTCAAAGCCCAACAAACAAGTGAAATTTCAGAATTCTGAACAAAAACAGCAACAAAAATATATATACGTACCTTGGCATCAGCTTCCCAACACTGATGTAACAGTTCAGCAAAACTTCTAGGGCAACTGCTTGGAATGGTTAATCTCTACAACACAGAAAGTATAAACAAAATAAAACATAAAGATTTACTTATTAGGGAAAGCAAATACTAATTAAAGGGTGATAATGGAAGGCATTAAATTTAAATCTTCCATTGATTAATGTATGGTAGGTGAGAGGTTATGTTTAGATTGATAATATCTAATCTCTAAAGACATACTTTTTTAAAAAAATTATATTTTATTGATTATGCTATTACAGTTGTCTCAATTTTTCCCCTTTTGCCCTCCTCAACCCAGAATCCCCACTCCCTCTGGCAATCCCCACAACACTGATTACATCCATGAGTCATGTGTGTAAGTTCTTTGGCTACTCCATTTCCCATACTGTACTTTACAGCTCCATGGCTTTCTGTAACTACCAATTTGTACTTCCTTTTCTTAAAAAAAATTATTTTTTATTTTATTTTTAGAGAGAAAGGAAGGGAGGGAGAAAGAGAGGGAAAGAAACATCAATCTGTGGTTGCCTCTTGCATGCCCCCTACTGGGGACCTGGCCCACAACCCAGGCATGTGCCCTGACTGGGCATCAAACCAGTGACCCTTTTGTTCACAGGCTCAATCCACTCAATCCACTGAGTCACACCAGCCGGGGCCCAATTTGTACTTCTTAATCTCCTTACCTCATCACCCCACACTCCCTACCCTTCTGGCACCCATCAAAATGATCTCCATATCCATGAATCAGTCTCTGTTATTCTTGTTTGCTAAGTTTGTTCTTTAGATTCAATTGTTGATAGATATGTATCTATTGCCATTTTATTGTTCACAGTTTTGATCTGTCCCTTTAACATTTCATATAATAATGAGACTCCTTTTGTTTTTTTCTTGTCTTGGAAGCTCTTTATCTGCCCTTTGAGTCTAAATGATATCTGTGCTGGGCAGAGCAATCTTGGCTGTAGGTCCCTGCTTTTCATGACTTAGAATATGTCTTGCCAATCCCTTCTAGCCTACAAAGTTTCTTTTGAGAAATCAGCTGAAAGTCTTATGGGAACGCCCCTGTAGGTAACTAACTGCTTTTCCCTTGCTGCTTTTAAGATTCTCTCTTTATCTTTAACCTTTGGCATTTTAATTATGATGTGCCTTGGAGTGAGTCTCTTTGCATACACCTTGTTTGGGACTCTCTGTGCCTCCTGGACTTGCATGTCTACTTCTTTTACCAAATTAGGGAAGTTTTCTTTCATTTTTTTTCAAATAGATTTCCAGTTTCTCGCTCTTTCTCTTCTCCTTCTGGCACCCCTATGATGTGAATGTTGGAACTCTTGAAGTTGTTCCAGAAGCTGTTTATACTATCCTTGTTTTGGATTCTTTTTTCTTCTTGTTGTTTTGATTGTTTTTTAACTTCCTTATGTTCCCAATCATTGATTTGACTCTTGGCTTTATTGGTGTTTCCCTGTAAATTGTTTCTTATTTCAATTAGTGTGCCCTTCATTTCTGACTGGATCTTTTTTATGCTGTTGAGGTCCTCACTAAGTTCCTTGAACATCCTTATAACCAGTATTTTGAACTCGGCATCTGATAGATTGCTTATCTCATTTCATTTACTTCTTTTTCTGGAGTTTTAATCTGTTCTTTCATTTGGGCCACGTTTCTTTGTCTCCTCATTTTGGCAGCCTCCCTGTGTTTGTTTCTATGTATTATGTAGGACTGCTATGACACCCTGTCTTAGTAGCCTGGCCTAAGGTAATAAGTGTCCTGTACTGTCCAGTGGCACAGCCTCCCCTATCGCCCAAGCTACGTACTCAAGATGCATCCTTTGTGGGGGCTGAGTAACCCTCCTCTTGTAGTTGAGTCTTGGCTGCTATTGGCAGGTCAATGAGAGGGATTTACCCAGGCCAATCAGCTGCAAGGACTGGTTGTAACCACTGACCACCAACCTCCTCTCTGAAAGGGATCAGCTGTGCAAGGGCAGGGTGGTGGTGCTCCAACGTGGTCTGTAGCTGTCCACAGGGTGTGTAGGCTCTGGAGTTTTCCGGGTGGCGCAGGCCAAGGTCTGCCCCTACCTGTGTTCTAGCTGGAGACACCCTGTATGAGCTATAAAGCAATATGATATGGCTGCTACTTGTGCTGGGTTTGAGATTCCCAGGCAAAGCAAAGCCTATGAATCTAGGCTGGCTGCTGCTAGTGCTTGGCCTGGGGCCACTCAGCGAGAGGTACAGGGGTTGAGGGCTCACTGAAGCTGGCTGTCATTTGGTAGGATTTAGGAAGTTGTGAAGCATGAGCCAAGACCAGCCATTCATATGGAAAAGTCTCTGTTAACAGCTTGGGTGGGCCTGTAAGTTGGGTGGGACAGAGTTTAAGGATCTTCAGGGTGAGGCAAACAATGTTAGTCAGGTTGATGGAGTCTCAGATATGGCACCTGCCTCCCAGATATGGAGGGAGGTTTCAGAAAAGGGACAATAGCCTCTGCCTACCTTTCTGTCTGAAAGAAAACTGTCCTTCAGCTCTTGCCTTGAAGTGAGACACTTCAGTTCCTCCCTGTATTCCACTGGTGCCTTTCAAGCTGCTACCCTAGTGCTGGAGCTCAGAGGGAGTGAATCTGAGTAAGTTTGTGTGTATGTTCTTTAGGGGAACTGCTTGGGATTCCATTAGTTTCTTCTACCAACTCAATCCCTGCTGGTTTTGCAGCCAGAAGTTATGGGGACTTATTTCCTGGCACTGGAACCCTGGGCTGGGGGGCTTGGTGTGGGGCTGGCACTCCTCTCTCCTGAGATATGCCTCCTGAATTTTTATCCACCACACATGGATGTGGGACCAGCCCATTCCATAACTCTGCATCTCCTACCAGTCTGAATGAATGCAGCTTCTTTAATTCCATAGTTGTCAAACTTCCATTCAACTTGATTTCTGATGGTTCTGAGTGATAGTTGTTCTATATTTTAGTTGTAGTTTTGATGTGGCTGTGCAAGGGAGTGAGCTGTGTTTACCTATGCCGCCATCTTGACCAGAAGTCTGTGTTACTATCAACACTTATACCTCTAAAGAGGAATCACAGTGGATGGAGAATCAGGTTCAGCACAACAAATACTTTACATATAGAATCAAGTCTAAAAGAAACTAAGGTAGGAAGGGGGCAATTTTGAACTTAAATACAAAATCTAAAATCACAAATCCATCACAGCACGTTTTATAGACAACAGTGAAATGTGCAAACAGGCCAGGCAGCTTGGAAACTAGTTCAGCTTTGGCAGCAGATCGACAACTGTGAGAACATAACATCTTCATTACAATCACAGAGATAATTTCAACGAAGTGTGCCTTCTGCCACTGGTAAACAGGACATTCTGAATGTATGATTCATTATGGCTCAGTTTTAGTCAAACTCATGAACTATAAGGACCTGGTACAACAAAGATTATGTGTAAGGATCAGTCCTGTTGTAACATTCTACAGTAGTATTTCTCGTAGAACATGTAATGCTCATAGAGGCTATTTAGAAATCTATGGAGGCATTTTTGTTTGTTTTAAAACTGGTAGGTTGCACCTGGAGCAGGTCAAGAATGCCAGCCTTCAATATATGGTAAAGTCCTCCACGAAGAACTCTCTTACATTCCACCAAGCTTCAAAAGCCCCCCGTGCATTCATGTAAGTCCAATAAGCAAGCAATGAGGTTTACAATTTTCTGAGCCTAGACTCTAACTCTGACTTACATATAAGCACCAAGTAGGTTTTGAACAGCTTTTAAATGCACTGAACTTTCTAAGAATGCAACTACCAAATAAAATAAATCACGGGCCAATTGGGTTTTGCCTTACTCAAAACCTAACTAAAACTTTGGAAATCTATCACCAACAACAACGTTGCTCATGCATGAGAGTAAAGTCATTAACCCAACTGTACTCTGCATTTGGAGCTGCTGAAGTCTACTTATCCACAGGGGCAAGTGCCCAAAACTGCTCCTTGATCTCCTGTGGTCATGCCTGAGCATTTACACATTGCAATATATTTCATCAATTTCTTCTTTATGTGACAGTGAGAGGACTATATTGACTTAAAATACAATGTGTGTAGTAGGTAGGTTGTATTACCTCTGAATTCATTTCGGGCAAGTAGAGGGGGTGCACGCTGGCTGTTATAGAAAGGGCACTGGGTGTGATGGAGTTGAGGTCTGCCGCACTGACAGGTACTGAGAACATTTGCTCCCCAGCACTGTTTGCCAAAGAAGTTTTTCAAATAAGAAACTTAAAGCTTAACTGAGTGGGATCTGGGGGAGGCTGTGTGTAAAACTAGAAAACTAGTTGCCTTGGTAAGAAAACAGACAGTCTATATTTGGAATTACAGGTAACCTTAAATCAAAATAAAACAAAATAAAATAAAAAAATCCTCTCCACGCTAAGCATTTTTTAACTTCCAGCCTTGTGATTTCATAGAATGGCATACCATGTAATAAACCGTATTATTACTTTACTGTAATGTGAACTGGAACCTTTTGATGCAAGTTGAAAGAAAAATCAAAGGTTTACTTTTTAAAAACAATGTAAGATGGTTGGGAGAGGCAACTATTAAAACAAACTGTAGTTGCAATTATGCAACTGAATGCGCCTCATGTGCAATGCATAATATTTCGTAAAGGATAACATTTGCAACACAGCATTATCTCAACATTTTTTCTAAGAACTGAAATCTGAACAGGATGAATATGGATATCGATCATTTCTATCATCTCTTCTTACTGTTAAGCTTTTAGACACCATATCTGAGACATTGCACAAGGAGACATAATTAATTGAAATGATCTGACATGATTGTCAAATACCAGTGAAATCTAGCCTGAGACACTTTATGTAAGGGATTATTTTGGTGCATTAAAGAGCACCAAAGATCATATTCTCTTTTGCACCACTTTCTATATAAGATGCAAAAATTATTTTTAAGCCAAGCTTATTACCTTTTTCTAAAGTATAATCAAGGACATTTACTTAAGTTTTTTTTTGAGGATTTCTATGTTAAACAAGAATAGCACTTTTGTGACTAAAAGCAAAACCCATTTTATATGGGAACCTCAGTATTTGTAAAGATAAAAATTATGCTGCTGGAACATTTTGAATGATCACTGAGTTTTCTGTTGATTACAAAGACAAATACATGATGTATCTTTTACATTTAAAAAATATATTAGTAATGCTGTCTTGATTTCATGCCTTCTTATAAGGGTTCACTGTTTGCTTTGCAAAGTTTAACAGTGCTTTATGCGTCTAGTTTTAATAGTATTTAATATTAGTTACAATTATTGTTTAAAGATCTTCATTGTGCAGGGCTTAGAAGCAAAGACCTTCAGATATAATTTTTAGAAAAGACTGACCTTCCTATAGATGCAAAATGCAATCTTAAATGATGAAATCAAATAAAGTCTACAGTGTAGTTAAGGGTAATGTGTCAAGGTCAATTTCCAGGTTCTGAGAGTACGCCACACCTACACGTCACCAGTGGGGAAGGTGAGGGAAGAGCACACAGAATTCTTTGCAATATTTTTGCAACTTCCTGTGAGTCTCATTTTTTTTTAGAATAAAAGGTTAACATGAAAAGGTAACCCTAATATTTGGATATAGGTACATTCTAGCATGACAGTTCACATTTTGAATGTCTCCCTGAAAGTTTAAACATACCATTCTTTGTTTAAATGTGGCCAGTCAAAAAAAAAAAAAAAAAATACAGCATTGTCTTTTCAACTCAATAACCCAAGATATCTTCTTGGATGACAATGGAAACAACATTTACACCTAATTTTCATATTTTTGACAAATAAATATTGTTCAGAATAAGAATAGACAGATACGTTTCCTTGTCATACCCAATTTTCCTGAAGCTCATTAGGATATTGAGAAAACTTATTTTACCACGTGGGTTTTTTTTCCAACTTACTAGTATGTTTAATAAATATAGTACGAGAAATATTTGAGTAGCCTCCATCAGTTATTAGCTGATGGTAAGATAGATCACGCCATGGGTAAAACAGTGCACTGTGCTTTAGGGGATCCGTGGGGGTGCAGGGGGCGATGGCCTCCTTGCATACATGCTGAGGAGGTTCTGAAGGTTATTTATGGGCGATTCTCAACCCTCAAGGCAAAACTATCTAAAGGCCCTTCTCAATTCATTTTTCTCTTCAGCTTTAAAATTCCTTGATGGACACTCCAATGCTTTGAAAGTGCTTTAGAGTTACACCTATTCTGCCATCCCTTAGATAAAATATTACTTAAAAATATTAATTATTCTGTCTTATACATATTTGGAAGGTCCAGTTAGCTTTAAAAAAAAAGTTTATCTTGAAACAAGGTAGAAGGAAAAGTGATGTCAAGTCCTCTGCCCCAAAGTCAACGAAGGTCAATAATTTTCTTCATTCTCATTTGTAAACCTAGAACCAAATACCTAATCATTTACTGGCAAAATAAACAGAACAGAAACAAGTGGTTCTCATATCATGAAAACATCAGTTCTCCTGTATGTGAGGTCTGATTCAACAGCACACCAGGAATTACCCTCACATTTAATTAAAACAGAGCAGCTCCCGTGAAACAATGAGCAAGACACATTCTTGAATGTAACTCCTCATTTTTCTTAAAGTGGCAGCCCTCTCTCATCAAGTTCAGTTATCATGAATATCTCATCCATTCTCAATGGCTCAGGAAGACAAATTAGTAACTCTGGATTATGTGATCTAAAATATGGAAACCTGGTTTCTCTTAGTCAATAGCAGCTGCTTGATTAATCTAGTTTGCTCCTGCACATGGGGAGCAGATCAATCTAATTCTTTTAAAGCATTAAAAAGGGACTGTTTCTCTCTCTATATTCACCTTTTGCAAATTATTTTATCCTCAGGTTACACTCTTCCCCTTTGTGGAGGGTGCAGATAAGGTCTGGAAATGAAGAAGTTTTGTGAAATCAAGTTGTTTTGCATCACAACAACAACTGTGTGCTTCCACGACGTGATCTAAGTTCTCATAATACCTTGATAGTGGATGCTTCATCCTTATGCTGAAAATTTCCATGGCTGTGCGTTTCAGTCACAATTTTAAACCTTTCAAAATGTAGTTGCTCCCTTTGATATGAATGTACCATGTTCTCTGATGTAGGCTCATAGGTCCAACTAACTGAAAGCCTCAATTTGTGGGAAGAAGAAAAGCGAGGCTGGGGACACAGCACAAACGGTGTTTACGCCACTGAAGTCCTTTTGAAATGGAAAGGCTCTGCATGAAGAAGCGGACAGTTATGCCACTGCCTCGCCAATTCCAGTGAGGAGCTCATCTTCAATGTAGTGTTCAACGTAGGTGGCAAAACTGTAATTTTTCCCTTTTTTGAAACTATTTTTTCTTCTTTTATTTTTGAAATTCTCATCTAAGCGACAGTTTCTTGTACTATAGTGACTCCTGCTGGGAGAGGTAAGTTGAAGTAGCTGAAGGTCTCTTACAGATATATCGACTCCCAGCCAGTAAAAAAGATGTCCTAAACGCAGGAGATGGAGTTAAACTGTTCCCCTACCTTGGACGCAATGGCTTCTTTCATCACTAAGAACAAACCCCTAGGTTTTACAATTGAGACTGAGAAACTAGTACAGTACTTGTACAATTTTTGATCTACAGCATCACGACGTGAAGCTGCAACAATTAGATGTAAAGGGTCCATTCATGAGGAATAACATCACTTTGACCCTTTGTGTTAGCTCCTACTGCTAATCTTTCCATAAGCGTGAACTTACTTTCAATTTGAAGAAGATGAAAAAGTCTTTTGCAAAACCCCAATACTGTTTTCTGATCTATGTACCTGAATGGAGAATCGTAGTCTTACCTCGTTTTTTTCCACTACAAGCCAAGCTACTTGTAATCCTTCCAAACCTTTAAAGGGGACCTCCCTTGTTAGCATCTCCCAGAGAACCTGGAACAAAAAGAAATGGAATTTTTATTCTTGTACTTTATATTTTTGGCATATTACTGAAACTTTATCTAACATTTAACTGCATCCAATTACCAGACACGACCAATCCCATCTGTGGGAACTTGGGCAAAACGTACATATTCATGCACTGAGCTCCTTCCACATATTATACACATTTTTAAAAATAAAAATTCCAGTTTAGAAATCAGAACATCTAGAGCCAGACTTAAAATTTTATGAAACCAATGGGCCTAAATGATTTAACTTCATCTTATAAGTTATTAGAATTCTCACATATTCCCATAAAAAATTAGATTTTAAGTTTTATTAGTCAAAACTCTTTCTACCTTCAATCCCTGATAAATTTCTCTATAAAATCAGTAATAACTGTGAATTCAACCACATTTTTAGAGGTTCAATATGGTCTCATCATAAAAAGAAATAATCAAGCCCCAAATCCAAATTACTGGCTAAACCACTTACCCCACAATGGTGGTACTTGCAAAATTGTAACATTTAGATCTTGTGTTTAGGAGAAATCTCAAATGAGTAAGTCTAAGGGATTCATTTTCATCCACCGATACATAATTTATTAGCACTGTATTCAAAATGTAATAAATACTCTATGCACACATATAGCTGAGTGTAAGTGTGTGTGAACCCATGTGTGCTCATTTCTCTCAGCCGTGAGATCAGCTTGGTTAATAAATCTGTATTGGCATGCCCAAAGAAAGCTAATTGATTTGGGGAAGGCTGAAGACGGCCAATGTTTTTGGTTTCACTTTAAACACTGAGTAATGGAGATTTTTACACCCAGTTACTTTCTCTATTTACACAAATGAGCATCAAAATTGGGTCTACCAATACTTCGTGAAGTGCAAAACAGTTATGATTTTATCAATAATAATAACAACCACTATCATTCATTGATTATGTTCTATGTGCTGTTAAACACTTTACACATGTTATCAAGATGTATATCAATCCTCTGGAGAGATGTTATTCTCATTTTACGAATGAGGAAACTAAATCTTAAGGAAGTTAAATAAACTTGCCCAAAGACTCTCAGCTATCCAGTTGTCAAGTGGCAGATCTACAATAAGAATTTGCTGTCTCACCCTGAAGGTCAAGGTCTTCACCCCATCTAACTCTGAAGAAGGAAAAGCTGAAGCACAAGAGAGTATATGACATGCCACATTTCACATATGGGGCCATGGCAGAAACTAATGCAGCATTTTGATTTAGATTTCTCTGGTTCCAAAAACAGAAACAAAAGCAAGACCTTTTCAAATAAGAATGTAGAGTGAAGACATACACTGTACTCAAGCAAATCCTATAACCCTTTATACCACTATTTCCTCAGCCAATGCTATTTGAGGCATACACGTTATTCGAGTCATAACTTGTAAATGAATTCTGGCAAATATAAAGATAATTAGCAGTAAAAGCAGGGAAATTGGCAGATGCTGTTCAAGCAGGAGAAAAAAAAAATCACTTAAGCCTCTTTGGGCTTTTAATCAAGTGTGTAAGGTATTTCTTTGGAGGAGCTGCTGCATTAATTCCATTTGAGTAACAGAAGTGATCAGGAAAAGGTAAGGGGCATCCCAGAAGGGGACGGTTGTAGCGCACGCTGTAAGTAAAGGAGGGACGAGACAGGTAAGCAATCACACCTGACACACTGCCTGCACAGGGGAGTGGGGAGGGGTGTTGAGAGGGCTGAGCAGGAAATGAAGCCCCTCAATTTGTTGCAATTACCACTCCCCTGGTGTTGGGGTTGGGGGTGGGGATGGGCTATGAAGAGCAAATAAATTAATGGACTTCACATTCCTAAGCAGAATGGGAACAGTAAATCAGCCTCAAATAAATCAAACGCACCAGACCCGAACGTTCAGGTGAGCAGCCTCGAGCCCCCTCCTTGCGGAGTTCGGCCTGCACGCACGATATATTGTGCATGTCCATACATGAAGACTGATTGGGTTTTGTGAGGTAAAATGCAAAACCGAGAGCTTAGGGGATAATACCAGAAAAAGATTTACGTCATTCTTTATTCCAAAATATGCAGTTAGAAAATGTCCAAAATCTAATAAGATCCTAGTTATATTTCTCTTAACAGTGCTAACTCTGGAAAAATAAGACAGTTTCACTTTGCTCCCTCCCCCTGTGTCTAGGGAGCTACTACCGCTGCGGGAGCCAGGAGATGGAGGTTAGCACGGGCGGGCGGTGGAGAATGGCGCCCTTAACCACTTGGCTCTGAAGCCCAGATGAGGTCTCTAGTTTAATCCTAGCATCAGCCCATTTCCTGACTCCCTATTATTAATTCACCAGATTCAAGAATGTAAAAAAGTGGATGGAGTGAGACAGGACAACAGATTTTTCTACACTAAACACAGTGACACGTAGCACAAAAAGGTAGCTCTATTGAGGAAGTCACTTGGAGGTCTAAAAATACATTAAACTATGCCTGAAAATATCAGTTATGGGGACACAGGCCAAACACTGTGATCTTTCACCCTGAAAATATTTCCAACTTGTTTTATATTGAGATGTCCTCACATTTAAAAACTGCTCACAAGGAAATGTTCTATTTTCAGTTTACGGAAGAGAAACTTGGCTAAGGCTGTGTACTTTTCCTGCCTTTTCTTCTACAAACAATGGAAAGGCATTACCTGAGCCGGGCCTGCTCTGGAACAGGGCTCGCAGACAAGTGCGGCAGGGATGCTCTCATAAGCCACTCGATTTTCAACCCTGGTTTTGGCTGAGAAGTTTCCAAAAAGGTAATGCTTTCTGAATTGTCACCAAGATAGCTTTGTTTTCAAAGAGTGCTCTCGGAAGGCTATTACTTTCGATGATTTTTGCTTTCTTTAAGTCTTCTCTTTTTTTTTGTGGGTAATATATTTTAAACACCCCTAGTTTGGACCTTTTAAGAGAAGTCATCAGAAGGAGGTAGAGAAATCTCTTGTCTCACAAAATGGAGAGAGAAACAATTGCCTGCCTAGCAAAGTGTGCCAGCTTAGAAGGAAGGATCACAAGATCCATTCCTGGCATTTGCAGTCCATTTATTTTAGGACTGGTTAGTCTTTCCATGTGTTGAGAAGCAACAGGATTAGCAAGCTGGGGAGGGCTAGGAATTTTCATAATAGTAGGGGATAAATTCCTACAGCAAGTCTGAGAAAAATTAAAAAATCAAAAGCAAAAATATATTGCGATTTCCAGGGTGGTTTCCAAAACTGACACCTTTTAAAAATGCTCTTATACATCTGTATGTGACTTCTCGGTGTGGGGGCTCAATGGACAGAACAAAGTTTTAATAAATTATGGGATGATTTATGAAAAGAGGTGCTGCTACTGGGAAATGAGTCCTGGCTACTCACCTATTTTTGAAAGGACATCAAAAACTCTAAATCAGAAATTCTAAACAACCACTCTGCTTTCCTAGCTAGGTATCATTTTCAAAGTTTATACATGGCACATGTCTGACCCCAAGCCAGTGGGGCCCCGACCATAACAACTGCCGTCCTGTTCCATTGGGTAGCACCTGCTTTGACCATGGGATATTTTCTTTGTTTTTAATAAAAATTGTGATTGTTTAAACAAAAAGGCTGTGGAAAGCAGGCCTTACACTTTTTCTTTCACTAATTGGCGTTTATCTAGAACAGAATGTGAGAAAGGGTCAAAATGGAATAAAATCCTGAATTTCCACTTATAATTACGTTAGGTTTTGTGCACTTTTCTGAATGGAATTCTGCCTATACAGCTATGGGGTAAGGATAACCAGCACTTTCGTCAATATAGTAGGACAGAAGCGGTTTTAAAAAAACCAGATTCACTGCAGAGGCATTTTTGGCTTTCACCAGTTGAAAGAACACTCTAACATGGACGTAAAATTGATGTTCAAAAGCATGTGACCAGGACAAACAGGGTCTGGAGAGCAGCATCTGGTATGGAAATGGAGGGCAACACCGGGAATGTGCAAGGACTGGCCATAAAGTTTGCGGGAGTAAGCTGAATTACTTCATCGAGCCATTTATTAAGCATTTGTTAAACCCCTCAAACAAAACGAAGGTAGGGCCAGTAAACAAGTGGGAAACCTCATTGGCTAAGAGAAATGTGCCGGCCCGCCTACTGAAAAGCAGGGCACAGCCATTTAAAAGAAAGCTTTTAAGTAAGCTGAACTAGACATTGGCAGCTTCAGAAAGGTGATTCAAGCTACGTTTAATGTGAGGGGTCAAAGGAAATGAGCGCAAAGAGTTTTAAACTAAAATAGGAAAAAACACTGCACCTCCCCCCCCCAACAGAAGTCACCACTCAAAATCTTTTAAGGGTTACATGTGTAGAGGGATTTGTTTTTTCTCGATTATTGCAACTAAGATTTTCCTTCAGCTAAGGAAAAGCAGGTGGATGCATTTCACACCAGAGTCCTCAGCAACCTCAGAGTTGAGAGGAGGCAGTGTGAAGTTTGCTTTCATGAACGGGGTAATATTAAAACCAAAAATTCACTCTACACAAAACTCACAGTTACTGCCTTTCAGGTCATAAACTCCTGACATTGGGAAATTCTAAGACTTGGAGAATATTTTAAAAATAAAAGCACTGCATGAGAAATTGAGGAGTACTAAAATCAGCCTCAACAGTCTCAATGCATGTGAATGTGCAAAATAACTTAAAAACGTTGCCCACCTAAATTATTTAAATATACAGACTTGTATTGATACAGATTTATGTACACAGGCCAGGGAAAGCAGGGAGAACTGTGGTCTCCTGCGGGATCGCTCTGCACGGTCCTTCATCCGTGTTGCTCATCTTCCAACCCCCCTTGTTTCACAGGGGGGTCTGCAAATGGTGGCCTGCTGAAGAATGCAAACTGCGTCTAACATTTTTTATTTTATTTTATTTTTTTGTTCTAACATTTTTAAAGGTTTGTAGAAATGCAATAAAGACTACAAGTGGCCCTCAAAGTCTGAAATATTTACTATCTGGTCCTTTATAGACAAATTTTGCTGGCTCCTGTTCCACAGGATAAAATGGGACACTGATTCCAAAAAGGAGGCAAAGTCAAATTGAAATTACCCTAAATTGATGTCTAGCACAGTGCCCGACACAATACGTAGATTTTTGCTTAAAAATGAAGGAACAGGCAGAGTTCCGGCCAAGATAGAGGTGTGGGTAGAAATGCTTCGCTGCCTCGCACAACCAAAAGAAGGATAACAACCAATTTAAAAACAATCAACAACCAGAACTGTCAGAAATTCAAACTGCATTGAACTCCGACAACCAAGGAGTTAAAGAAACATTCATCCAGACTGGTAGGATGGGCGGAGACAGGCAGCCGGGTGGAGAGTACCTGCAGTAAGGCTGCAGACTGCACAGGAGAGGCGGGGTCTAAACCCTAAAACTAAAGACTCAAAAACCTCTGGCTATATAATCCTGTGGGGGTTGCGAAGGCAGGAGAAACTCCCAGGCTCACAGGAGAGTTTGTTGGAGGGACCCATGGGACCCTAGAATATACACAAACTCACCCCCCTGGGAATCAGCACCTGAAAGGGCACAATCCTCTTGTGGGAAGCAATGGGAAATGACAGAAAGTGGGGCGAGAGTGGAGTGAACAAGTGGCATTGTTCCCTCTTGGACCCCTCCCCCGCAGACAGCACCACAACACAGCAAAGAGGGTTGCCCTGCCCTGACAAATATCTAAGGCTCTGCCCCTTACAACATAACGGGTGTGCAGAGACAAAGAAATATGGCCCAAATGAAAAGAACAGATCAAAACTCCAGAAAAAGAGCTAAGTGATAAGGAGATAGACAACCTATCAGATGCAGAGTTCAAAATACTGGTAATCAGGATGCTCACATAAATGACTGAGTTCAGTTGCAAAATAAAAAAAGAAATGAAGGATATACAAAGTGAAATAAAGTAAAATATACAGGGAACGAACAGTGAAGGGAAGTAAACCAGGACTCAAATCAACAATTTGGAACAAAAGGAAGAAATAAACATCCAACCAGAGCAGAATAAAGAAACAAGAATTCAAAAAACTGAAGAGAGACTTAGGAACCTCCAGGACAACTTTAAGTGCTCCAACATCGAAATCATAGGGGTGCCAGAAGAAGAGGACGAGCAAGAAATTGAAAATTTATTTGAAAAAATAATGAAAGAGAACTTCCAGGATGTTCTGGAAGTATAGATTTCCAGAAGTCCAGAAAGTCCAGGAAACCCAGAGAGTCCCAAAGAAATTGGACCTTAGGAGGAACACACTAAGGCACATCATAATTAAGTTACCAAGATTAAAGATAAGGAGAGAATCTTAAAAGCAGCAAGGGGAGACAGTTACCTACAAAGGAGTTCTCATAAGACTACTAGCTGATTTCTCAAAAGAAACCTTGCAGGCAAGAAGGGACTGGAAAGAAGCATTCCAAGTCATGAAAGGCAAGAACCTACATCCAAGATTACTCTATCCAGCAAAGCTATCATTTAGAATGGAAGGGCAGAGAAAGTGCTTCCCAGATAAGGTCAAGTTAAAGGAGTTCATCATCACCAAGACCTTATTATATGAAATGTTAAAGGGACTTACCTAAGAAATAAAA
Source organism: Macrotus californicus (assembly GCA_007922815.1). Taxonomy (NCBI): domain Eukaryota; kingdom Metazoa; phylum Chordata; class Mammalia; order Chiroptera; family Phyllostomidae; genus Macrotus; species Macrotus californicus. The sequence continues at coordinate 18,029 of VMDR010010769.1, forward strand.
GAAGATAAAAAACATGAACAGTAAAATGACAACAAACTCACAACTATCAATAACTGAACCTAAAGAACAAAAATAAAAACTAAGCAAACAACTAGAACAGGAACAGAATCACAGAAATGGAGATCAAATGGAGGATTATCAGTGGGAAGGGAGAGAGGGGAAACGGGGGTGTGGGGAAGGTACAGAGAATAAGAAGCATAACTGGTAGGCATAAAATAGACAGGAGCAGGTTAAGAATAGTATAGGAAACAGAGAAGCCAAAGAACTTATGTGTAAGACTCATGGACATGAACTAAGGTGGGGGAATGCTGGAGGGTGGAAGGGGGATACAGGGCAGAGGGGGGCTAAAGGGAAGAAAAAAACTGAGACAACTGTAATAGCATAATCAATAAAATATACTTGAAAACATGAAGGAACTATAGATGAATGGATAAAACAACTATGGTATATTTACACAATGGAATACTACTCGGCTATAAAACAGGAGAAAATTTTACCCTTTGCAACAGCATGGATGGACCTGGAGAGCACTATGCTAAGTGAAATAAGCCACTCTGAGAAAGACAGATACCATATGATTTCACTAGTATGTGGAATCTAATGAACAAACTGAACTAACAACCAAAATACAGACAGACTCATACACAGAGAGCAGGCTGACAGTTAAGGGGGACTCTGGGGGGTGTTGAGGGATCAAGCAAAAAGGAAAAAAAGAGAAAGAACTCATAGACATGAACAACAGTGTGGTAATCACAGGGCAGAGGAAGGGGGTGGGTGGAGGTAGAAGGGAGTACAGGAAGGGGTAAATGGTAATGGGAAAAATACACTCAAAAAGTAAAAATTAAAAAAAGATAAAATAAAAATTATGGCAACACACAAAAAATGAAGGAACATAACTTCATAAAAGAAAATAATCTCATACAAAGTCTTAAACTACAACAAATTTCACCATTTTCAGACTCTCTAGCAAGTGATTTGTAGAATGGTCAGAATGTAGTAACTTTTTTTTTAAAATATTTTATTTATTTATTTTTAGAGAGAGGGGAAGGGAAGGAGAAAGAGAGGGAGAGAAACATCAATGTGTGGTTGCCTCTCATGTGCCCCCGACTGGGGACCTGGCCTGCAACCCAGGCATGTGCCCTGACCGGGAATAGAACTGGTGACCCTTTGGTTCACAGGCCGGTGCTCAACCACTGAGCCATACCAGCCAGGGCAGAATATAGTAACTTTTGACTTAGGGACCAGTTTCAGAACCTGGTCTCTTCAGGAACTTACATTTTTTTCCCACTTCCTTCAAAGAGAATTATTTGATCACTGTTTATAATGGTTTATAGCCTTCATTCTTAGAAACACAGAACCAAGGGAAAGCAGGTGTTTGGCCTGATGCTACTATAGTCTTCCAACCTTTGTAATTCTAGCCTTTGTCCAAAACATGTATTTCATTCTTGAAATGATTTTTTCCAACTGCCAACAAACTTCACCACTACATTGAATTAATTCAGCATTTATCAGATGCACTGTGATTTAGAAAAAGCTAGCCAACTGAAACAAGCCTAAAACATAGCTAGGGAAGCGGGCAGGAAATACCTAGAAACTGATCGACTCTAAAGAAACAAGTTTGACAATGTTGGTCTGCTCTTGTGCTTTCAGCTATGACCTTCATTTGAAAACAGATGTTCAGGAAGAAGACTGCATCTTTTCCCATTACTATGAAAACACCATTTTAACAAGTAATAATATAAATGGAGAAAGCAGTATAATTGAGAGATGAGATGTGAAGACAGGGAGTTCCAAATACAATTTTGGACTTTTTAAAGGATATACAACATTTTTAGGAATAATAAACTTATCCTCAAAAAAGGGCAACAAATGAATTCTTCCACCACCAAAGAACTACCCTGCCCATCTTCCCCTTGCACCCCACTCCTTCTACCATTCCCCCCCACTTCTTTCTCTCTGCTAATTCAGATATAATTTATTCCCCAATCTGAACCTCCCCCCACCCCCAGAAGCTTCTGCTTAGCTGATTCATTCCTGTGGCTTCTACTCCTTGAGCACCCCCCTACTCCTACATTATTCTATTCTGGTGACTGTGTTGCTCCGTTGTTGTTCTTGATACCTGAGATTCATGTTTCAGATAGTCAGTGCTCCTTTCTAAGACTTGTAGCAGACACAAACCAGGCCATGTGCTAAACGCTAAGTACATTTTCTTCTGTACTTTCCAGAAACTCACTGATCAGTTTAATAGCTGGCACTCAAAAATTTCCTGTTAATCAACAGTCTCTATTTGGCAGATCTATTGGTGGTTTTTAAATAGCTCATTACAATGAAGTCCCGTTCCAAATAACCCACACTACCACCGACGTAGAGAGATATTCTACAACCACATGTCTGCCCAGGAAAGCCCTCTGCACAGGACTGCATCAGGCCCAACACCAGTTCAGGTTCCATCTAAGTTGCCTCCTAGAAATGGCATTGGTTTCTTTCCAACATGGGACATAATAGCTCAGATGCACAAAAGTGATCCAAGGAAACGCAATTGCCAAGTGTTCTCTCTGCTGCCGTGGCTCCGGGCATCCCACCAGAAACAACATCATTGTCTTAAAACTGTGTTCAATTGTTGCATCCTGCTTCTGTAGGGTGTTGGCTTTTTGCATTTCTTTTAGCAAGCAAAAAATAAGAAACGAACTCACCACACCGTAGGAATATGTGTCGCAAGTTTCAGATACAGGAAGACTTTGGATAACTTCTGGAGCCATCCACGGGAAAGTTCCAACCAAGGACATGTGTGTTGTGTGGTTATGGAACCGAGAGGCACCAAAGTCGCAGATCTGAGGGAACAGAAATAAGTACCGACTGTATCGTTAGTGACTGATAAAAGACACAGTCATAAGAAGCTATATCTGAAGTTAATAATTTTTTTAAAAGAATGAAAAGAAACAGGCCTACCTTCAATACCCCATCAGCAGCTATAACAACTAAAAAAAAGAAAGATAAAAGATAAATTATAACAATCATCTCCTTTGAGTTATGCTGACAAAAATCATGAAGTTCTATTTCTGTCTTCTACATAGCATCACGACAGGTAAAATCAAAGGAGTTACTACATGGAAGATTGTGAAAAAAGGAGCTGACATTAAAACAAAACCAACTAATTCCATGAGGTGTTTAAAAAGGCTTCCAAGAGATTTAATTACATCCAATGTAGCTGTCCAGCAAAAAAAAATCAACAACAGATCAGCAGCAGTAGTCAGGAGAACCAAATTTTAACTTGGACCCTACCACTAGATTGCCAACACGACACTGAGGATGTCGTCAGCATTATTACTTCATGGCGTATGAGTTTTTCCCTCCCCATGGAGAGTCATTTCCTTGAAGGCAGTGGCAATATTTATTCACTCACTTAACAAATATTTGCTGAGCAAGGCCACGTCCTACGTCCTGGAAGAAAAGGGTGAGCGACACTGGTGTTGCCTCTGTGGTCGTGGAGCTCACAGTCCACTGGGCGAGACAATCAAACAGCATCTGCAGTAAAGTGGGACAGACTCCACAGTGGGGGACACGGAGCTTGCCGTGGAACTAACAAGTAGGGAGGTGTGAGCCTAAGGAGGTCAGAGAAGTTTCCTGCAAGACATGATGCTTAAGCTAAGACCTGCAGTCCAAACTGAGATTAACCAGAAATTGGAGAGCTAGGGGAGAAAAAGTAGTTTCCTCCGCAGAAGGAAGAGCCTTGCAAAAGGTCAGCAGAGAACAGGCACTCAATTTTGGAAGACACAGGCCAGCTCCAGAAGAGCCTTTGGGAGAAACGGAAAGCCAATGAATGATTTTTAGTGAGAGAATGAATGGTCACGAGTGCAGCGGGGAGAGTACACTGGAGAACCACACGAGAGGCAAAGAGACCACTGTGTGCGCCCCCTGTAGTCCAAGAGAGGAGATGAGGATGCCCATGGTAAGGCTGTGGCAAAGGACAGGAGAGAAGTGGACCCAAGTCAAGAAACATGTAGGAGGCAGAATCAGCTGGGCCAGAAAAATTGGACATGGAGGGAGAAGGACCCCAGGATGAAATCACACAAGGAGGTGTTACAGCGTAAAGGTTAGAGCTGGAGCTCTGGGATCGAGCTGTAATTTCTTTTCGTCTAATCCCTGGCTTAGGCAACTGGTATTGCCACTTCCTGGGAAAGGGGATGCAAGAATTGTTTTTAGGAGGCAGAGAGAAGATGAAAAGATCGACTTGGACTCAAGCCATTTTAGGGCTATACAAAACGTCTGTGTGGCCGTGTCCAATAAGCAGATAGCTGCGTCGCTTCGAAGCTGGGATCTGGTGGGACTGTCACTATGTACACGGGGCTTTCATGGGAGAGACAGAATAAAAACATACAGGGAGCAAGAACAAGGACCCGAAGAGCTAACGGTTTTCAGCATTTCTTCTGTAAGCCGCACAGTGCCGTGAACGTGGCAGGTGGTCAGTGCTTACTAGCTGCTACCAGTAACCTTGATAAGTGGAGGGAAAATAATCTTTTCATGATCGAATATAGAGAAACAGGCTAAGGGGAAATGTGACACTATCTGTAAGCTATAAACTATTTCAAATAAGAAATATAAATATCATTAATACTATATTCAGTTATTTTAAAAATCCCTCTACCTTTTTCTCATTATGAAAGTGCTCATTTTTAAATATCTAAGATTGTAAAGAGATATAACACAGAAAATAAGAGTCTTGTTATTTCCTCTCCCAGAAAAAATTTTTTAAATAGTTCTATATTGTTTCGATGTGTTTGTGTTTTCCCATCAAGTAACGACACAAACCGCAGTTTTAGAAAATGGGGACAGTCCCCATTGTTACTTAGTTTTCACAGTGGCAGCATGAGAAAAACCCGTAATTTAATCACTCTCCTCTCACAAAATATTTAGGATATAGAAATAAAGCAGATTAAAAGGAGAGAAGTCCAGTGTAACTTGTTGAGATGGAAATTCTGAGCATGAACTGAAAATTTACAAAGCCGTCAAACTCTAATACTTCCTACAAGGTTCTAGATGATTTTTTAATGACTTCCTGTTGGCCAACTATATGTCAAAAGTGTTTAGTTCCTGAAAGTTTATGTCTGAGAAGAGCCAAAGGACAAGTGATGACCTAGAAAAAGGACAGAACAATGAGCCAGAGCCGACCGGCAGGGCCAGGCTGGTGGCACAGCCTGACTCCTGAGGACTGGCTGACAACACCTTCCCTGTCTCCACCCCCCAAACCCCTCGGCACGGGAGTGGGGGCAAGGGCCGCTGGTCAGTTCCCCACTCCTCGCCCTCCGCTTACCACGACTGACCATTCTGAGGACAGCACTGTTAGTATATACCCATTTTAACCGCAGTGGTTTAAAGATTTCCTAAAAATAAATAGCTTTCTTCCTCCTGACTTAGGGGAATCACTCAGAAAGCATGTAAATAATTAAGTGAAAGCATGTAATTGAATGGATAACAAGGTTCTTTTTTTAAGTAGCAAACTCCGACGTTTACTTCAGCTGGTGCTGGCTGGCAAAATGGTTCCACTGCCTTTTTCCATGAACTTTCAAGTGACGTGATGGAAGAAGCATTCGGTTACCACTCCTACTTGAAGGTAACGTCTAATCCTGCAAGTCATTTTAAAATGCTCTCTCTCCAAACTATGCAGTATCATAAATAAACTGAAGGAAAGTACTGAAGGAAAGAAGAAAGAAAAAAAGGGTTTAATTTCCAAACTCCTAAATGTGCTGATCAGTTTTGGGCACTACTCCAGGTAACATGACAGACACAAAAAATTTACACCAAATAATTCAGAAGTAACAAGAACAAAACTCAAAACTGCTAGTGCAGGGAGTCATCTAAAAATAGGAGACTAGAAATATATGCCTGTGTGCTTTGATCTGGCAAGACCGCTTTTAGAAAATGATTCTAAAAATATTATTAAGGATGTGTTAAAAAATTTTGCTGAAAAGTATTAAGCTCAACACTTTTAATCATAGAAAAAAATGTAAACGACCCAAATATCCACACTCTGTGCTATTCATCCAGTGAAGTACTATGTAGCCTCTTGAAATAATATGGAGAAGTTTGATATTTATTAACAGTGGAAAGATTTTTATGGTTCCAGTGGTTAGTCAAAGAGCAGGTTCCAAAAGATATGGAAAGCATGATGCTTATTTCTATAGACAGGTGCAGGTGTTTTGTAATAAAACAGGTAAAATAAAAACATATGACTACATTACCATTTCTTGATTTGAGATCTCTGTGAATCACCTTGACAGGAGCTTCCATATGTAAATAGTGCATCCCTTTTTATACAAGAAGGAAAAGCGTATTAATATTGTTTTTCAACATTGTATCAATATTACCTTCCTATTTTAAACATCAGTAATACTATTCATATTTTGCAAAGCATTCAATAAAATAGAAACAAGATGTGTCTACATTAGGACAGATAAAATAGAGAGAAGATATGTCTGCATAAGGAAAATATACATGTTAAGGAAAATTTATGTGCTTTAATCTCTTAGAAGTTGGAATATAATTGTGGGTAAAGCTAGCTTCTTTCAATACCTAATATGGACACCTTAATTTTCTGGAGTCTGCACGAAAATAGCACAGTCACAACTGGAAGAACTGCTCCGATGACGAAGGTATTCCACTCCAACTGCGTTCTAAATCGCTACGTTCTGACCCAAGTGTCGGTTTTCACTTGGATGCCTGCGGCTGCCCAGTTAGAGGCAGGTTGGCTTGTTTTCTCGGGGCTCATTCCGGTGAGAGCCTGGGAGTGGAGGTGGGATGGGGGGCAGAGAACTGGCTGGATTCATTAGCTGAGGTTGCTTAAGGATTTTATGATCTTCGGATAGAAAAAAACATCTAGTAGCTACAAAATATTCTATTCTTTTTACAACAATAAGTCTTTGAGATAATCTTTATTTATAGGCACTCTGAAATTCTCTCCAACATGTTTAGAATATAAAATCAAGTTACTTCAGTAAATTAGATGCATATAAACTAGGTAGAGTTTTATTATTTTGAATAAAAAATTATGCTTTGAAAGACACATATTTCACACTTAACCCTTTAATAGTGTTTGACTCTTTTTTTGTACCTATGTATTGTCTACCCCCTTCGAATAAAGAAAAATAAATCTGCTACTGTAAATTTCCTCTCTCTTTACTTCTCACGCCGTCTTTTCTAAATCATAAGAAAAGACACTCCTTCCAAATGAGACAGGCTCCTTTTTAAAATAATTATCCATTAAACACAATGTAATAACTAGGCTTTGGTTCTTTTTTAAGTACACAGAAAATTTCAATTTTATAAAGATTAATTGCAAAATAATCTACTATTTTCTCCTATTCTGATTATTACATTTTGAAGAGTCATGAAAGAACAAGGAATATAAGAAAATTTACAGTCCTGCCGTGAAAGGGCATTCCTGAAAGAAGTCGACCTAACGAAGGTATTAATAACTTAAATGACACTAAACAAGATGTAATTAGGATAAAGGAAATCTTCTAACATGAAGTTCTGCATGCTATGAAGTGTGAAAATTCAACTACAACTTGGGCAACTTTTCATAATGTTTATGACTGAATTGCACAGTTATCTCTCTCTTGCTGTAAGAATCAAATTCCTGAATTATGTTTTCTTTTTTTTTAGGTAGAACTGGTTTAATTACTATTAGAGGTAGAGCTAGATAATTTCTACACTGGTGACAAGTAAGGATTTCAGAAAAATAATACTGTAGTACAAAAGCTTTAAATACGGGCGCTTTTTTCCTCATGGCAGATATTATGAGAAGTAGCATCAATTTTCTGTGTTTAATGCCCTGCGTACACGTACAGAATACTTAGTGTTCATAAACACAGAATAATCACAATCACATAAAATTCTATTTAATTTGTTTTTATAGAGCCATCTCTAATTCTGCCTTATTTTATTGCAAATAATTAAGAAGGCTGAAAAATACCTTCCTCAGTTTTTAGGAATTCCGGGTTTTGACTGGTGTCATTTGGGAGAGAGCTGGCATCGAAGACGACCATTTGGGGCTGGATGCAGGTTTACCTGCTCCAATTGTCCCCTTGCACGCTGCTGACTGACTTGCAAAATTTCAGATACACTTGCTGGCCTGCCTTCGTCCATTCCTCTCTCCACCCAGAAAGAGCAGAATCTTTGTGGTTTTGAGGAGGTATTCTCTCTGCAGTGATGTTAAGCAGTGTCTAGGTCAAAATGTATGAACCAATTCTTACTTGAAATGAATTATTCATTCTTTGATTTCTCAATATCTTGTTGCTACATTGGCTTCAGTCCTGGTCACATTGAAAGGTACATATCTGAATTCATAACGGAGTCAACAAAAATCAAGCCTTTCTATTTAATCTGCAAATTCTACATGCAGCTTTATCAGAGAGGGTTGAAGTCATTCATTCCAATAGCATTGATTTCTTCTTCCTTTTATAGGCCATTTTAAATAGGAAGTATTACTTGTAACTATAAACAAACAAGTCTCTTCTCTGCCTCACTCCACTAACCCTTGGCTAAACACATCAGAAGTTGCCTTTCAGGTCAATTCACCAGTCCCCCAAAACATGGTCTTATAACTTTGAAGTATTGGACCCATGGTCTACCCCCATTCTCTCCATTTCTATTCTTTGCCTCTGGTTCCAGTTTCCTGTTCCGTCCCGTTTCTTCTCTTCTTTGTCCTCCTGATACACAGTGCTAGCGTTCTTGAGAAACCTCAGGAATGACTGAGCTGATCAGAAGCCAAGGGACTTGCCCTCAGACAGGGACTATGCAGGGGAAGCGGCTGGGAGGGACGTGGTTTGCAGGCTGGGGGCCTGGCAAGCTTAAGAGGAATGTACACAGCAGGAACCAGAGCGACCGATGTCAGCTGATTTACTTGCTATCTGTCCATCCTAAGTGTTGTTAAGCAATAACATAGGTGTTATTGGCTGAGCACCCTAAATGCAAATGTCTGTAAGGTGAAGTGCTTTCAGCCAAGGGCTGCTTGTGGATGTATTTACATCAGTGTATTTCCACAACACTGCAGGCAGTGCCCAACAATAGCACATCACCGCTTACAAACAGGTGGTCCCCAGGTACCACTGACACGCAGAGACGTGACTCTGATGTTGCATGAAAATACCTTGAAGACTGTGAAATTTTAAGGCTGATTTGAGATGCCTGATGCATAAATACACAATTAAGTTAATTAACACAGCCAAAGCCTTAAGTACACCATCCTAAACATAGAGCTTATTATTCTTATAAGATAATGAAGTATCATTCAGCAGCAGCATTTAGCATTGAGTCTTTAAAAAAATTCACTTTCTTTAGTTGAAGAATTTGGCAGGTGTTGATGAAACTTAAAACAGACAAGATAATTCCTCAAAGAAAAGGCGATTACTTTTGGGATTCGCTGTATGACTTCCCAGTGAAAACAAAGTAGGAGGTGCCCTCCTTAATGAATTTTAAATATCCTTGTATTTGCTTTTTAAAGAGATGCTTATAGAGTCTGGAGTAGCAAAACGTAAAGGAGTTCATTGCCCAAGTTATATTTGGACACGCTTGCTTTCTAGGGGTTGCTAGAATACAAATGTAACTATCAGTGTTCATTATTTAGATTATGTTGTTTCCAAAGCAACTTTGACAGTTATAAATAAAATTCAGAAATGTTCAGTTAGGAAAATGGAAAAAAAAGATAAAAATAAATGGAATTTAAATTGCTTTAGAAAGCATTAGTCTAAGCAGGAATTTATGAGGGAAAAAAAAACTGGGCACCTTGTTTAGGGATTTTGTGTATTAAAGTGTTTTATTTCCAAGGGTGATTTCCAAGTTTATATTAAATATAAAATAAAATCTGAATTGCTTGCACATGGTAGGACAAATAAATTTTTTTTCAGGTGGTTACTATGTTTAGTATATTATTATGTATATAAAATGAATAGAACTAATCCTACAAGAATCATGTTTTCTAGATACTGAATCTAAGTAGAAACTTGCAAAACAATAACAGAATTATGATTTTTCTGCTTAACGTGTCAAGTAAGCTGATCAATTACAATGGCACAAAATGTAAAAACGCTGTCCTGGTTTTGTTGGAACTTGGTTTTAAGGGAAGAAATAGGTAAAAAGAAAATAAAGGAAAGAGAAAAGGAATGCATGAGTGGAAAGGCAATGACCTAGAATATTATCTGTACAGTGAGTTGCAGAATTCTTGCTACTTTTGGTCTGAAGAAAGAAGAACATATAAAGACACAGAACAACAAATCTAAAGTCACCATGTCCCGGTGGGAAAGTGCCTCCCACCAACTCTGCACACATCATTATTACCTTTGGCTACGTCGGTGGCCCAGGTCATGATGTGATCCATGTCCATCTCTTCACTTCTGTTACTGTTAATGTAATCGTACAGGGACCCCAGAGAGGCATACTCTATTTTTAATGGAAAGATAAGCGTATAATTAAAACTAAGGTGCGTTTCATAAATAAGACTTCATATTTTTTGTTGGGACGATAACAGAAGATATCAAAAGTATATAAAAAATGTTCCATGTTGTGGTTTCTCAAAGTTAGTATTATCCTGGAAAGAAAATTGTCGAGAACGAGCACTAATAACCAAGTGAATAGTAAAACCACAGCCAAGGATAAAATCAAAAGCCATTTACATGGAATTCAGAAACACAAAGATGTGTTGGAAGAATGTATTTGAAACAAAGGCAGGCAGGTAAATAGGCATTTCTTAAAATTATTATTTTTATGAGCTGGAGAAGATTAAACACAGTCAGGAAAGTTCACATGACAATGTAAACAAATCAACATCAGAATTTGGAACAGCCCTTAAAGTTGAGCACAAATGGCTAAGAAAGTGAGAAAGTGCCCTAAAAAATTGCTTTGAGGTATAAAGTACACACTGTGAGATTCACTCACGATCAGTGTTCAATGTGATGAAGAGTTCCCTGTGCCCGTTTACAGTTCATCACCACGCCCACCACCTGCTTTCTCTCTGCAAATCTGCCTTCTCTGTGCCTTTTCTAGAAAGGTCAAATAAATGGAGTCGTATGACATGTGGCCTTATGTCTGACTTCCTTCTCTTCATATAACATTTATAAGGTTCATTTATAGAAGTATCAGCACTTCGTTCCTTTTTACTGCTGAATAACATTCCCTTGTATGGATTTACCACATTTGGTCCATTCGCTACCACTTGATAGACATTTGGATTGTTCAGAGTTTTTGGCTAATGAATAACGTTGCTATGAACATTTGTGTAAATGTCTTCATGTGGAAATATGTTTTCATTTCTCTTAAGTAGATCCTGGGCCCTACAGTAAGTTTGACTTTTTAAGAAACTGTCAGAGCGCTTTCTAAAGAAGTTGTACCGTTTTATATTCCCGCCAGCAATGAATGGGGGTTCAGTTTCTCCACATTCTCAACACTTGGTATAGTCTGTGTTTTTGATTACAGCCACTATAGTGGGTATAATTCTAGTGCTATTTCATATTTTAAATTTGTATTTTCCTAGCGACTAATTAAGTTGAGCATCTTTCCATGTGTCTATTAGCCCCTTGTGTATATCCACAGGCAAAATGTCTATTTAAATTCTTTGCCCATTTTTAAATCGGGCTGTTTCATTAATATTGAATCCTAACAGTTCTTTAATTATTCTGGATACAAGTCATTTATCAGATTTATGAGTTGAAAGTATTTTCTTTCACTGTTATTTGTCTTTTGATTATTTTTAACTTTCGAAGAGCAGACATTCTTAATTTTGATGAAGTCAAATTTATCAACTTTTCTTTTCTGGATTGTGATTTTGGTGTCTTATCCAAACAGTCTTTGCCTAACCCAAAGGTATGAATATTTTCTTTTTTTCTTCTAAGAGGTTTAGTTTTAGTTTTAGTTTTAGTTTTCCCTCCTGTACTGAGTGTCTATGACCCATTTTGAGTGTATTTT
>VMDR010010770.1:0-29964 GCA_007922815.1 Macrotus californicus
GAGGCTTTGTCGACCAGGGTGTGAAACATTTCAAAAGAATCACACAAAATAATGTGTGATAGAGTCATAACTGTCGTTAATGTGTGAATTCCATACGCTTTCAGGTGACAAAGGAAGTGGAAGGTGTGTGGAGGTGCTGTTTAGTCAGTGAGAATTGTACTTTAGAAGGCTTTTGTCTCATCTGAAAATGGTTTGGAACAGGCTATTTTCCACCAGTCTTATGCTAAGCATTTTTAAGTACTCCAGTAAGATACAGAAGAAAGACATTTATGTGGATTGTGTAAACTGGGAGGAAACACTCTGAGCCTTTTTCTATATAGTAACAAAACCATGAATATATAAAACGTGTAGCATTCTTAGCAGTGTTTTATAAAACAATAGTTAATGCATAAAAGGGAGCAACTAGTAACATTTGCAATTCTGATGTTCCATCCCTGTCTTTGTTTTCCGTACAAGAAAGCAATCAAGCCCAGTGGTCAGAACCACAGATTTTTAGAGTCAAGTATACTTGGGTTCTAACCCCAGCTCTGCCTCTTGAAGCCATGTGGTCTCAAGAAAGTTACTTTATCTCTCAGACTCTCATCTGTAAAGCAGGAATAGTAATTATACCGCCCTCACGGGATTATTATAGGGACTAAATAAAACAATCTATGCATAATTCAATATCTACTGATTTTTATGGATTGCTGTATTCATAAGAAAGACGCCCACCCCTTTCCCCTCAATAGCAATGACCCTGCATTACTACCAGCAGCAACAAACAGGCGCTTCACTAGTGCCCGTCATGGCATTCTCCTCATCATCCCCAGATTCAGCCCCGCTTGTCCGCTGCTGCTGTCTGCAGCTTTACGGTGATACTCCTGATTCCCATCTACAGCTCTCCCCCTCTCCACATTCTGTTACAAAAGAAAAGCTCCTTACAGATGAATGTACACGTGCTAAGTGATACTGACATGGATGTAGTAGGATCAGTGCTGTTCTACACTGGCAGTAATCAGACAATAAATGTCCTGTTTTATACGTAAGTGTTTGCTGATTGCACTTCAGAATCTCACATATGATAACTGCCTTTTCAACTTTTAATTTAACTGACAAGTATGGATGTATTCCACTAGAGGCACTCAACCTTTTAGTACAGACAGAGAAATCAATTCCACAGTGTCAAATGTTTTTTAATAGGATTTTGTACAATGAAATGAAACGGGGTGCTCCTTCCACTTTGCCTTCCCAGTGGACGAGAGAAACAATATTAATGTCTCAACTCTTAATGATCTCAATGATTTTTTTGAGGCTAATGAACTGAACCCAAGGTTGGGACTCTGAGCCAAAAAACACAGAGAAGACCAGTTCCTTCTTTTGAATGGTCTGAATGAGCTCAGGGAGTTCTTGTGGGATTGAGTTGCCACAGCGGTTGGATTTCAGGGATGGCTGAATGATTGGCTCGGCCATGGTGCAGTCCAACAAGACATCTGGAAACACGTTCAACCAAATTCCAAGAAACAATGGGTGTGTCCCTGGGTGTCACATTGATGTCACACCCTTTACCCCAGAGAAGAGGGCTTTTTGTGAATGAGGTATTATGGTTGCATTTTTTTAAATGTACATAGAATATTTTTATATTGTTAAATGTTCTGGTTTGATTTTTTTTTTATTGTGGCAAAATACACATAAAATAAAATTTACTATTTTTTATCATTTCAAGTTTGTAGCTTAGTGGAATTAAGGACACTCATATTATCTTGCGAACCATCATCACTATCCATCTCCAGAACTTTTAAAAAAAGATTTTATTTCTTTATTTTCAGAAGGGAAGGGAGAGAGAAAGAGAGGGAGAGAAACATGCATGTGTGGTTTCCTCTCATGTGCTCCCACCTGGAGACCTGGCCCACAACAGAGGCATGTGCCCTGACCAGGAATCGAACCAGTGACCTTTCAGTTCACAGGCCAGTGCTCAGTCCACTGAGCCACACCAGCCAGGGCCCTAGAAGTGTTTTATCATCCCAAACAGAAACTCTGTACCCACTAAACAAAAACCTCCAATTCCCTCCTTTCTCCAGCCCCACTCATCACCGTTCTACTTTAAATCTCTCTGAATTTGACTACTCTAGGTACCTAGTTTACCTGAGGTAGAAGTGTACAATATTTGTCCTTTTATAATTGGCATATTTCACTTAGCATTACGTCCTTAAGTTCATCCATGTTGTAGCATGTGCCAGAATGTCTTTACTTTTTAATGTTGAACAATATTTCGTTGTATGTATATACCACATTTTATTGATCCATTTTGTCCTTCTGTTGATGGGCATTTAGGTTGATTCTACCTTTTGGCTCTTGTGAGTAATGCTGATATGAACACTGATGTAGCGCAAGCTGAAAGGCGCATTTCTTACTCATGAAGCACTTTTCACTTAGTTCAAAGCAACTTGAAAATAACTTTTGCATGAGAAAATTAAAAAGAATTTAAGTAAATTCCACAAATAATGTAGAGTTCTGTAAGAAAACAATGAAAGAAAATTTGTTACAAATCTAAACCAAGTACAAGAAATCATTGGAAATGTTAGAAAAACATCAAGAAATGACGTTCTATGTGTCAGAATGGGTAGAAGAATGCAAACCTGTTGTTAGGTCTGTGAACCATACAGTTCAAAGACAGGTATCTGCTCTTGGCTACCTGCCTGTTTTAATAATTCCATTCAGAATTCAGTCAGAGGATGAATATGGGGGAAATTTTTTATCAATGCATAGAGTTCCATTAATAAATGAATCTTGTATTTTATTCTATATGAATTCCAGTTCTCAGCTATAACTTTGGACTTTCTGGTATAAACTGAACTGAGTCTGAAAATGTATTTAGAACAAACACACTAAACCAGTGGTTCTCAATGGGAGAGCTGTCTGAGACATTTGGCAATGTCTGAAGACAGTTTTGGTTGTGTCTACTCAGTGGGATTGCTCCTAGCATCTAGTAGGTAGAGGCCAGGTGGCTGCACACCCTGCCATGCACAGGACCGCCCCCACAAGGAAGAAGTACGTGGCCCCAAATGTCAAATGTCAATTGAGCCACTGTTGAGAAACTTGCACTAAACTACAATCATCCTGAACAGCATTTATATTTGAAAATAACTGATTACAATGAGGCTTTATTTCCAGTTCTCATAAAGAATGCTAATTATAGGGCTCAATATTCCCCCCGTCTCTTTTTCTCTCCCCTCTTCACCTTTCCTTCTGCATACGTCCATTTCCCCCTCTTTTCCTCCCTTTCTTCCTTCCTTCCTTTGCATATGCCATGATAGAAACTTATCTACCATCTTCTCCACTCATTTTGAAGTTTCAGCACTATTTTAAAGTGGTAAGAAATATAATGGGGGGGTGGGGTTTCAGACGAAAAGTCAGGCAGCCTGGAACCAGTCCTACTGCCCGAAGTAGGGAATATTGACTATGTGACTGCAAGGCATAGTTTCCCTAACCATCCACTTCCTCCTCTCACAAATGGGTGGAACCAAGTCCCCTCGTGGGCTCTGCTCTGGCGATACTGGCAGTTGTCTGCCAGCATCTCTCCTAATTGGTTCATATTTCATTTGGACTGGTTGGTGCCCACGCCAAATATTTTTACTATCACCCCAGAAAGTGGCTATAGTAATTGTATTGCTCACCCCAAAGGGTTTGTAAGGGTCTTGTAAAGAAGCTGAAAACACATTCAAAGAATAACAACCATATAAATGTAAGCCCCTAAGGAAAGAAAGGACAGAAAAATACCAAGGAGGACAACTCCAAGATGAAAATGTGTATGGCCCCATCTGGGAGTTCAGGGGGAGGTTATTTTTAATTTGTTTTGCTTTTTAAAGCTAAGGCTTTGTTTCTGCTACCATTTAATCTGGGGGGAAAAAGGGTGTTATGACCTTGAATTTTATCTAAGAGTAGTTCATCCTTTTTTGGTCACAGGAGAGCAAATTATGACAGAAGAGAAAAGATCTTTTAAGTAATTGGGCCATCACGACACAGATCCATGGGAGCCCTTCTGGGATGAGATTTCATCACTCTGTAAATTGCATATGTTGATTGTGTTATAATAACCCTGTGTACCTCATTAAGCCCCAAATGCATGTTCTTGTTTAAAACTCATTCCTTTTCTTGCCGGCCTGAATGGATGCACTGTCTTTGAAGCTGTCTTGGGAAACAGGTGCGCCTGGCTCAGAGTTGGGCAGCTGCGAGATGTCACAAGAGCAGTGAAATGTTATGCTCCTCAATTTTGACAACATGCTCTAGATGAACTGTTAGGGTTTTCCTCTTTTTTTTTTTTTTTCTTAACTGGTGCGTCAACAAAAATTGCCAGATAGGAAAAGTTAGTATAGCTCCTGAGACTCCAGGCAATCTCTCTTATTCTATTCGTATTTAAGGCTTGGGAAGAAGTTTTGCAAAATGCATGCCTGTCTTAATTTCTTCCACCAAAACCATTTGAAATATATCTCTTAGAATGAGCCAACTTCATCTGATGCAGGAATGAAAACTAAACCATAGAAATTGAATGGGTTTTTTTAAAGTAACAAAGAATAGAATCAGGAGTTCTACATCTTATAGTGGTGCATTTACAAGAGACCTATTTATTGCAGAATTGGACGGTATGAGATTTGCCTCCCTAAGGGAGCAGTCTGCTCCAGATGGGACCCACTGACTAGTTCTGGTCAGCAAACTTACCTGTTCAGACAACAAAAGCACAGAAATTGAGAGTGAACATCTAGGAAGTTTTATAGCTATCTAAGTATGTGATTATTTTTCTAGTACTGGATTTGATTTTCATTTCATTTGGCAAAAGTGTCAGTTCATGCTGGATTGGAAATGAAAAAACTCTGTTCCTGAAAGAGCATGACAGATGCTGCTGTGGGGAACTCTTTCAGCACTGCACTATCTTTCCCAGCAATGGCTGTTCTCATACAAGTTTCTCAGGCGAGAGGATAATAGCGTTCTGTTCTTCTCAGCTGCTGTGCATCAGTGTGAAGACACATAACTAGTGTTTTCACCTGCAAGTATCTGGTCCTTGATGGAGAAGCAGTTTCCATTCCTTCTACCCTCTAGTTTCCTTAATTTTTTCCAAATAGGACCCATTTCCTCCCATATCTTATGCACTATCGAAAGTATGGCCTTTGTGACATGTCTAGTATACTCTGGTTGGGCCTCTGTGTTCAGATGAGTGCTAAGAAATATCTCTTCTCTCTGGTGTCCACATTCCTCCCTCCCATTCTAGGAGGACCTGCTATGTATCATTCTTGCGTCAGAGAAAAATTAGGTTAGCTGAGATGTGAGGTAACCTGTAATAGGATATGAGGTGACCTTCCTTCTTCTTAGTAAGCCCTAGACTGTGACTGAACTGAGGCACCCTCCTGGCCTCTTTGTTTACTCTCCTGGCCCTGGTGCCCTTCTGCACCCTGACAAGCACATACAGGAGCCAGTCAGAGCTTCTCTGGCACCTGATTATACCTGAAAGGTTTAGAGTTCCTTTTGTATACTTATATCTACTTTTTTGGAGAAGTATGTGTGCATTGGGGGTTGGAAGAGCTGGACAAACAATTTTTTTAATCTTCACTCAAGAACTTGCTTATTGATTTTAGAGAGAGGGGAAGGGATGGATAAAGAGAAGGAGAGAAACATCTATGTGAGAGAGAAACATCAATTGGTTGTCTCTAGTACACACACTGTTCAGATAACAAACCCTAGGCATGTGCCCTGACTGGGACTTGAACCTGCGACTCTTCATTTAATAGGATATTGCCCAACCAAGTAAGCCACACTGGCCATAGCTGGACAAACAATTTTTTCTTAATTAAAAACTTTCAAATCCAGAATTTATGCTAATTTTCTTTATTCCAGATATATTTTGTTTGTATTTAAAGAACTAACATATTCAGTTCTCTCCAGTCTCAATTTTCTTTCTCCCCTTCCCAGATGCATTTACTATCTTGGAGTTGGCAGGTATACTTCCTGTCTCTGTTTTGAATACTTGTACTATTTTATTTATTTTAATAAACACCTATAAAACACTCTATCAGTTATTTATTGCCACATCACAAACCACTTTAAAATTTATTGGCTCAAGATAATAATGATAATTGTATTATTATCTTTTACTGTCCTGTGGGTTGATGGGCTCAGCGAGGCCGCTCTTCGGTCAGATTGCAGGCAGGTGGCAGCTGGGGCTGGAGTCCTCTTAAAGACTTCCTCACTCGCAGATCTAGTGACTCATGCTGGCTATGAGTTAAGAACTCATCTAGGGCCATCAGCTGGAACGCCTATGGGTGGCTTGCTCGTGTGGCCTGAGCTTTCTCACAGCATGTGGCTGGATCTCAGGAGGAAATGTTATATAAGAGGACCAGGTAGAGGTTGCATTACCCTTTATGATCTGTCTTCAGAAGTCACGTGGCATTATTTCTGTCCTGGTCATAGGCTCACCCAGATTAAAGAAGAAGAAACATAGATCCACCTTCCCTCTCCTCCCAATGCCCCCCACACACATTTCTTGATGGGAGGAATGTAAATGTCGTATAGCGTGAAGATCATGTAGAACGGGGAAATCTTTTGGCCATCTTAAAAAATGCAGCCTGTCATAAGCACTTGCTATCTGCCAGGCACTATTCTGTGCTTTACAAATATTGATAGCACAAATCCATAATCAAGATGTGGTACTACTTTGTATGTTTTTAATCTTTTTAAAACTGATATCATGTAGTGTGTACTACTTTGTAACATTTTTCACTCAGCTTTGTAGTTTTGAGCTCTACCTAGCTCATATGTGAGGATTAGTTGATTTCTTTTCATTGCTACTTTCCATCGCATTGTAGGAACATACCACAGTTTATTCACTCCCGTGTGCATACATCTTTATTTTTAATTGAAATGACATAGTACCTATTACTTTGTGATATCCTTTAAGAAACTACAGGAAATGGTCAGCACTTCCCTGCATCACCAAATACTCTCCCAACACAAAATTTTAGTGGCTACATTGTTGTATTCATCCATCATCTAAATGGAACATAATCTTGAAACCCTTAGAGATGAAATTTTAGGTTGTGTGTAATTTGTACTACTTTCCTGCTTGTCCTTCACCCTGTCTTGCTCAAATAAGCCTTCCCTGACTCCTCAGGTAAGAGACGTTTCCCTCTTACAAAGTACTCAGCATAGTTCTAATAAACAGTTCCTTACGTGATCAGTTGTTCAATGTCTGTCTCTTCCACCAGACCGTAAGCTCTGTGCAAGCAGGGAACATGACTGTCTTTTTCACTTCTATGATCCTCAGAGTCTAGATCATTATTTGTTGGATAAATGAGTGAGTGAGTGCATGAATGAAGAAATAAACAGAGGGTGAGATGGTGATCTCATCATCCCCTTCCACGGCCTCAGTTTTGAGTATGTTGGTGACGGAAAATGTATATTGCAAATTCTCTTTCACACAGAATTCTGACTTTTCAGAAGAGCTTTTCTGATATTGAGTAGGAGGTACCTGTGCCTTTGTCCACACTCAACTGGTACGTGGTTTTCAAAGTAGCTCAACTCATTCTCTCAAGTGTAAGCTTAGCATTGCCAACAATCACCTCAAAGGCAAGGTCAGTGCACGCTGTTCCTTTGCATCCCTGTCCCCCTTTTTATAAGGCTTGGTACAAGTTGTGTTCAAACATCATCATTATTCCAATGTGGTGTATTGTACTTTCCAAAGATTGCTGCAGTGATGTCCCCACCCCACCACTTTGCTCTTGTGCTTTGTGACCTTGTCATTCTCTCATCAAGAGGTGGAGTCTATTTCTTCATCCCCTCAACTCTGGGCAGGCCCTGTGACTCTCTGACCAGTAGAATATGAGGGAAGTAATACTGGGGAAGTTCCAGGTATCGTCCTTTACTGGCCCAGCAGCTTCTGATCCTGCCGCTTGGAACACTTGCTCTTGGGCTGCTTTCTCTCACAAACCAGCTTCCATGTTGTGAGCAGCCCAGGCCATGTGGAGAGCCACATGTGGGTGCTCTGGGTGACAGCCTCAGCTGTGTTCCTGACCAGCACTCAGCATCAACCACCAGCCCGCTAAGTGAGTCATCTTGGATGCCTAACCTAGCTGAGCCTTCAGATGACCGCAGTTCCGGTTGATTGCACGAGACCCCAGGCAAGAACTGTTGGGCTGAACCCAGTCAACCTGCAAAACCATGAGAGATAATAATAAATTATTGTTTGGGGGTAGCCTGTTACATAAGCATAAAGATCCAAAACAAAGAGGTCCATGAATCTAGAATTTCAGTTAACGGTATAGTTCTAAAACCATCCTCAATGTCTTAGAATCCTTAAAACAGGAAGTAAGTTTTACTCAAGATCTAGCATGGCTGCTTGTACCTAGTAGGCATTATTAAAGTAATATTATGAATTAATGAATGACTGTATATAAAATAAAATCACTATAAAGTAGCGGTGTTGATCCTAGATTTTAAAAAACGTTGATTTGGTCACCTATACATCAAACACTTGGAAATAACTCTTCTTTTTTAATTTAAATGTACCTGGCTTGTTGGGCATGGCCAGATATACAGAATCAAGACAACCTGTTTGATCACAAGTTTGAGCTCAGGGAGCAGGATGTTCAACAACTGGTTTTGCGATTGTTGGGCAACAGTTTGACCCTGATGTCATTATGGTAACCTAGCAGGGAGGCTCATTTGTCACCCTTTTAAAGCTTTGAGAATGTTAGATGATGATCCTGGGAATACGATCTTCAGATCTTAGCGCATAAAGTGTTTTTTGTCTAAAAGAAAATGGTTACTCTGATGTGTAGCAGTTAATAGCCACCTCCTCCCCACCACCCAGCCAGTTAGCTTAACTGTGCTTCTGTCCTATCACTCCTGGTGCTCCGGCCTTGCTGATCTTTCAAGTCCTCGGTTATACCGTGTTCCTTCTGGCCACGGGAACTTGCACCTGCTCTCTCATTGTCCCACCCCCAGCTCCCCATCTTTTCATGGAGCCAAACTGTCATTTTGCCTCAGTTCAAACACAGATTCTTCAAAGATGCTTTTTCTGGCCTCTGCAAAGTAGGTGAGGTGTTCCATTTATATGCCCCAATTATATCACAGCATATTTTGCCATTATAATGACATATCCTTCATTGTGTGATTACTTTATTTCTCCTAAGGTACCTGTAACTTTTCACGTGTTTCTGAAGCAATCTACACAGCTTGCTGTATACATGACTTTACTATTCTACTGCTGCCATTCACACAACTTTACTATTCTAGGAAACTCTTGACCAGGAAGATAAAGGTTATAAACAATTCTATTGTTGATTCTAGGATCTTCTTGAAAGACCTATCAACTCTTTTAAATTTTTTATTTATTTATTTTTATTGACTTCAGAGAGAGAGGAAGAGGGGAGAGGGACAGACAGACAGACAGAGACATCAGTTTGTTGTTCCACCCATTTATGCATTCATTGGTGCTTCCTGTATGTGCCCTGACCTGAGACTGAACCTGCAACCTTGGTGCATGGGGATGATGCTCTAACCAACTGAGCTACCTGGCCAGGGCCCACCCATCAGCTCTTTAAAATAAAGTATCGAATGACAATTTATACTCCAATACTCTTTGACCCCTTGCCTCAATTACTGTGTGTGTCAGTCCTGAACTATTATATCATGATCCTTACCCAATTCTAAGTAAGACTTATCTCTCTTCCCAGTGAAAGACCCACTTTAAAGTAGACTTTTTAAAGTTCAATAAATAGCCCCATTTTTCCCTTACCCTCCTTTGAGATGCTACAAAACTTGTCTAGATAGCGCTCTCCCTTGTCTGGGTAAGCAATAAACTGAATTTTTGGTGATATTTTGAGGGAAGCATTTTTGATTTTAACATCCAATCAATATACATATTTAATATAATAACTTTTTTTTTTTTTAGTTTCCTGAAAAGCTGTTATTAAACCCACGATGGTGTAGAAAAGAAAGAAATTTTCCTCTATTCTCAAGGTTCTTTTGGCTGGTCTAATAATCAAATTGACATGAAACAGATTAACAAGAGAAAATAATAAAATTTGATACTCCGTGTGCATGGGAACCCCACGCACATGAGAGTCGGAGACCTCACATGCATGAGACTTTCCAGCACAAAGTTAACATGAGCTGGGTGTGGCATGCTGAGCTAAGAATAAGGTAAGGTGCCCTGGGGGCTTCAGAGGGTCATTGCAGGATGGTAAGAGCAGATGCTTGGAAATGAGAAGTTTGCCCTGCCCTATAGACAGGTCATTAAAAGTTATTTCTGGTGATAACTTTTATTTTAGGCAAGGCCTCTCATTTAAATTCTTTAAAGGAGAACTAAAAGTTTCTCATGAGCTTGCAAGTCTCAACTGCCTTCAGCTTAATATAATTCATATGCCAAAATGGCACATTTGGGGAAGGCCTGTCTGAACCCCTACAACGGAACTCAAAGAATCCTTAGATTTGAAGAAATACAGTAGGTGATTGATAGATCTCTCATGAGAATTCACATTCTCCATAAGGGCATGAACCCGGTCAGTTCTGTTCATTGACTTAATCTTCATGTCGGAGCAGAAGAGGTGCTTCCTACATAACTGTCGAACGAGTGAGATCCCGTGGACTGATGAAACTTCCAGGCTGAGACTCTCGTGGCAGAGTAAATTGGAGAAGACGACTCCACTCTCTCACCCTTCCACTCTCGCCTAGTTCCAGAGAACACACAGGATTCTACATGGAGCTGTGATTGTGACTTCATGTTGTGACACAGCTGCTTCTCTGCCCGTTTGTGATTTTGATTTGCCCAGCCTCGTTATGTCATATCGCCGTGAGGTGAATAGACGTTGTCCACCAGGGCTGCCGTTGAGAAGTGAGTGAAAGAGTTCCTTTTGCGCAGTCGTTAGTGTGGCTGGACTGATTGAAGAATGGAGGGCAGCCGAATATGACACGCCAATATGTGCCGCTTTGGCATTAGTATTATTTTGAGTTAAAGGCAGTTAAGAAGAAGCAGATATAAGAGCTCTCTGCCCTCCCCCATTTGCCTAAAAGCAGGACATAAATTTGTGAAGATCTGCCCCTCTCTCCTCTCTACCTGGAAGGAAAGAAGTTAATTCTCAGAAACCACGTGAGGCCCTGACCAGCCCAGAGGCAGCACCAGAGGAATCTACATAACAAACTTTACTAACTAGTCCTGTCTTCCATTAGTTCCCCTGTAGGTATACCTCTCACAATTTGCCATCACTGGAAACTCAAAGTCCTTTTGTTTTGTCACTTCTCAACAAATGTATTATTCTTTTTAAAAAATGCTACACATGTATAAGCACAGTTCTATCCACCGTTTTGAATAACTCATCTCTGAGCACTCCCATGTGCATGCAGGGTCCGGCAGAAGTAATGCCATTGAGTGTGGTGGTAGGGTCCGTGAATGCCTCACACAAGATGGACAGCAATTTGAACACTTCATCTGACATGTCATATGGTGTGCTTGAGTGTGATATTGTTATATTACAGAATTATATGCTTATGATTTTGTAATAGAAGATTTTTATGTAAAAAAATACCCTTGTTATTTGTGCTGGACCCCTGTGTGTGTGTGTATACATGTCAGTAAGTTTCTTTTCTTCTTCTCTTTGTTAATCTGTCTTTTATCAGTCTAACTTACAAGGTGCTAGCCAATGAACCTAAGATGGATAGAGGGAAAAAATATATATATTTTTAAGATTTTATTATTTATTTTTAGAGAGAGGGAAGGGAGGGAGAAAGAGAGGGAAAGAAACATCAATGTATAGTTGCCTCTCAAGCACTCCCTGCTGGGGACCTGGCCTGCAACTGAGGCATGCGTCCTGACTGGGAATTGAACCAGTGACACTTTGGTTCACAGGCTGACACTCAATCCACTGAGCCATACCAGCCAGGGAGGAAAGATATTTTTTTCCTTCCTAGAAGAGTATCACCTGAAACTTGTGAGATCCACTGTAGAAGATCATGGTGCTTTATTCATAGGTGTTGCTGCAGCAGTGGCACTGGGACATAACCCATAAGAAGAGCCATCATTGAGATTTGTCAATCAATGGTGTGGTTGATGTAAGCCCATCTGTCACTCTTGTATACATATTGGACTGTAAGAGATCAGAGGAGTGTGACTTGCTTTTTTATAAGGCTTATCTAGAAACTTCACTCAGTTGACATTTACTTAGCACTTAAAACATCTTAGGCACTGTATGAAGTGTTTTGAGATATATAAATAATCAAAAAAATACTTTAAAAGCCTTTGTCGTGAATATATTCTATTATGGCGAAAGATAACCAATGCCTGTGAGTTCATTATAATTGACTATCATAATGTATATGTCGATTTTACAAACAAATCAGATACTAGATATTCACAGGAGATCTATTATGGGCTAAGCCCTGGAGACACAAAGAAGTATACAATCCTCAGGCCCCGACGGGGTACTTAGGAGTGTTGTCCCGATATACCAAGGCTGCAGATTCAATCCTGGTCAGGACACATGCGAGAACCAAGAGTGTATAAATAAGTGGAACAACAAATCAATCTCTCTCTCTCTCTCTCTCTCTCTCTCTCTCAGAAAAAAAAGTTTATAATCCCCAAGAAGCTTGCAGGAAGGGTAACTAACAACACTCATGCCAAGAGAGTGGTATGAGATTCAGTGGGCGGTAGAAATTCAGAGGAGAGAGGAATCTTTCTTTCCACTCGGTGATCAAGAAATACTTCATGGAGAGAAAGGAGCCTTTCAACTGCATCTGTAGAATGGGTAAGACTTGGAGGCATGAAGAGAGAGGTACATCTCAGGGCTAGATGCCAAGGAAGGAGACAAAGGCAGAGGGAGTTGACATTTTTGAGGCCTCTTCCATGGTTGGCACCTTCGCAAACATTACCTTCATTCAATCATCTAAAACAACGAAGAGGACAATGGTGGAAATGAAGTCTTTGTTCTCAGGGTATGAGTATTACACTTATAGCAATTAGAAAACAAGAGAAAACATTAGGAAAGGACATACTGGACTGAATATAATCAAGCATGGTTCAGCTCTTGCTTGCTAGTGGATTTCCAGAAGAGGTTAGACTTCAGGAACTGAGTCCAAA
Source organism: Macrotus californicus (assembly GCA_007922815.1). Lineage (NCBI taxonomy): Eukaryota > Metazoa > Chordata > Mammalia > Chiroptera > Phyllostomidae > Macrotus > Macrotus californicus. The sequence continues at coordinate 13,100 of VMDR010010770.1, forward strand.
AGCCCTCCCTATAGAGATCAAGTACGTAAGTGAGAGCTGAGGAAGGTCATGCTGTAGGAAGTATGCTCTGAAACAGGTCCAGACTGGCTAGCTTAGCCCTGTCACCCTGAGCCCAGGGTGTCTGGAAGGGTTCTGAAACCTATTTAGAATATTTTCAATCTGATTTTATTTGACACACCATTGGCCCACCCTGCTGATTGCTGAACACCAGGTGGCCTTGGCAGTACTCTGACCTCATAGGAATATTTTAAACTGAGGACAACTCCATGGGAGGTGGAAGTAAGGGAGCGAGGCATTCAGACAGAAGTTCTTTTCAAAGGATTGAAGACCTGGAGTTTGAGATCTATGGCAGGCAGAGTATACATTAGCCAATCCCTTCCTTTGCTCTTTCTTCCTGCTGATCATGCCTGGTAGACAGGAGTTTCTTATGTCTTCAATACATTGTTCTTCTTTCTTGGAAGAGGAACTGAGTTTTATTTTGGGGTGAGAAAAAAGCAAAAAAATTAAGTAACTTTAGAGCTTACTAATAAGGCAATTCTTTCCTGAGGACCCAGTCAATGAAAATATGGGCTATTTCTTAGATATAAAGCCAAGTGCAAAGTACTGGTGGGAGAAGATACAGAGTTTGATAAGGTGTGGTCTCTGCTCTCAAAGAGCTTATAGTCCAGCTGCAAACATAAGACATACATAAAAAATTGTGATAGTATGTAGTGCTGTCCAGTAGAGCTTTCTGCAACTTAGTAATGTTAATATTCTATAATGTTCATGTCTAATACAGCAGTCACTAGCCACATGTAGCTACTGAGCACTTGAAATGTGGATAGTGCAACTGAGGAACTGAACTTTTAACGTAATTAATTTAAAAAGCTATATGTGGATCATGGCTTCTGAACTAATCAGCTTTGTATGAGCATTAAAAAAGAGCTGAGATAAAAAAAATAAAAGAGGACAAAGATCATCTATGTCAGATTGATAGGGACTGGGAAGGCTTCCAGGAAGGCATGTGATTAGAGTTGGGCCCTCAGGAATATATAGGCTTATGATAAGGGAATAAAAAAAAGATCATACTGGCTTTGGAGAATTTTCAGAGAACTGTTGGGCAGTACCAGAGAGCAAATATTAAATAGCATATAGAGTCCTCTTCTGGTTTTCACTTTATTTATTGAGTTGAAAAGACGGTAGGGTTTGATGAGGCAATTATCCCTCTTTAGTGATCTCTGACACTTTCCAGGGGCCTGAGCAATTAATCTTAAAGGCAATCGGAAGAGCATTGAAATGGGAGCCAGAAGATGTGGGTTCTACTCCTGCTGTGTCATTAACTTACCCACAGGGCTTAGTTTCCCTGTCCGAAAAGAATCAAGGGTTCTGTTCCATACCTGTGTTCTCCGATTCCCATTACATTTTGGTGGAATAGGATGGTGTAGCCCATGTCATCCAGCTTAAAGTCTTGCTTAAGGTGAAGAAGGAAACTCAGTTGGGCAGGGTGGGGTGGGGGTGTAGGAATGTAAGAGTCTCCATCCTCCCTACCTTCCTGTCTTGAAGGGAGAAAGCAGAGGTAAAGCAATAGTAAGCTCCCCTCTAAAGTGTCTCTCACCCCTAAGGCAATAGGGGATCTTCTATACATTGGGAGGGGTGGGGAGAGGTAAGGCAGGAGTGAAAAATACCTTAAAGTGAAGTGGGGATGAGTTTCAGGTGTGCTGAGAGTGTCTGGGGTAAGGTTGGGTATAGGGAGGCTGTTTCTGGAGGAAGGAGTGGTGATGATCGGGAAGTTCAAGTTCTGGAAACATTTCCAACTTGACAATGTCCCTTGAGGTTTTTCACCACTGCTGCTTACTATCTGTAGATCAAAGGTGCTGCTGTTTTAGGGCCCCTGCAATAAACGCATCTTTCTCACAGTCAAAACTCTCTCCTTTACCAAAATTTAGTCAGGCTCCTTTGAGTCCTATTCTCAACTAGGTCTCAGCCTTGGCCTATAGAAACTATAAAAGCTCTCAGCACAAATGATATTGTCCATCTCCCCCATCCTCTGGCGCCTTCCCGCCCCCGCCCCCTGCCCCAACATACACACACACTAAAAGTTCTGAACAGACACCAGGATGTTTCTACAGCTCAAGGCCACAGCTTTAGGATAAGCCCAGCCGCCCCCCAACCCCACTCTAAAATGCCTGGAGAATTTACTGTTTGTTTCAGCCAAAGTTAGATTGGCCTCAGAAACCCTTCTTTAAGCACTTACTTTTCAAAGCTTGCAATTATAAATCCACTGCTGCTTCCTTTCTTTTTGAAATACAAACATGCAAAAGATAACTCACTCCCAGCTCAGGGCTCTTACTGGCATCACTACCTCCTGTCAAAAAGATGCAAAAAGAGCCTGTGATGAATTGTTTTAAAAACATGGAAAAAAGTTTGTCTTCCAATCAAATGCCAGTTAACAAACCCAGGTGGCCTAATCACATGGACCAATCCCCTTAACACCCTTCAATGCCTTTTCCTTGGCACACCCCAGCTTTTAAACAGTCTATCTTTTGTTTTAGTGACGTTAAATTCAGTTCACCCTAGGCCCTTTTCCTTATTGCAATAGTTATTACTGAATAAAGTCTATTCTTACTACTTTAACTAGTGTCTGGTTTTCTCTGTCTTTGCCCGTCTTCTGTGTTTTGTGTTGATTCAGAAGGGGGACAATTTCTGGTACAATTATGTGCCACTTAACGTTTTAGTCAACAATGGACCACATATACGATGGTGGTCCCATAAGATTCTAACGGAGCTGAAAAATTCCTATGGTCTGGTGATGCTGTAGTCATCGAAAGTCATAGTGCAGTGCCTTACTCACTTTGTGGTGATGCTGGTGTAAACAGACCTACTGAGCTGCCAGTTTTATAAAAGTATAGTGCACATAGTTACACACAGTACATAAAACTTGATAATTATAATAAATGACTGTTGCTGGTTTATGTATGCACTACACCATGCTTTTGTTATTTTAGAGTGTACTCTTTCTACTTATAAAAAAATGTTGTAAACCAGTATGTCTTGTTGTGCTGGCAGCAGCCTCATATGTCTTGTGTTTATGAAGTCTCTAGATTCCATCATTTTCTCTTGTGCTTAATTTAATCTTGTGTTGCTTTGTACACTAACAAGCTGTGCAGGCTAGTAGCCCAGGAGTAATAGGCTATACCGTATAGCCAAGTGTGTAGGCTCTATCATCTAGGTTTGTGTAACTGCACTCTACGATGCTTGTGCAATGACAAATTTACCTAAAGACACACTTCTCAGATGTATCCCTTCATTGAGCAGCGCATGACTATAGTCTAGTACTTCCACACCAGGGCAGCTTTCACCCTGACCTGGAACCGCATAGCACTGCCAGTCTCCCTCTTTTGTTTACCCTGCTTCCCTCCCCTCCTTCCCTGCTCTCTGGCTTGGCTGGGCCTTGGTTTCCACGCTGGCAGGTAAACTGGGTACGTCTGAGTCAGTTTTAGCTCCTCCCTTGTTCCTCTTCAGATTTACCTCCTTCTCTCTGGAATCTCCTCTCCTTTTCACTCTCGAGGCCATTGCTCTAGGTCAGGACATATCATCTCTTGCCTAAATGAATCTAATTACCTTTTAACTAATCTCCCTACCTCCAAAGTACTTCCAAAACTCTGAGCTGATCATCTCACTCCCCTTCTCAGAACTTTTGACTCTACTGGCTACTGAATAAAGTTAAAACCCTTCAGCAGGCATTTGGGGCTCCCATGATCTCACCTTAACCTCACCGTCTCCCACCTCATCTTCCATGGAACTATTCTTTAAACACATGCGTGCTTCACACCCTTAGGGTATGCTCATATTCTTTTGTCATTCTAGAGTAAATGGTTCTCTCTCCTCCATTTTTGCCAATGATCAAAATTTTAATTTCTTCAAGGCCCAATTCAAATAGCATTTCCTTCACAGAAGCATCCCCAATAATTTCCGTTGGAATTGTTTCCCTCCTCTGTACTTCCACCTCGTATCATTTCTGAATGTCAGGTTCATAACTGAGGTATACCTAACCATCACCACAATGAAGATATAGAGTACAGTTGATCTTTGAACAACATGGAGGTTAGCGGTGTCAACCTCCCGTGCAGTCAAAAACCTTTGTATGGCTGCTGTTTCTCTATCAGACAAATTTCCCCTCTGTCTCTCTGTAGGCATTTCCTCCTCTCACTCCTATTTCCTGGCAATCACTGATCTCATTTCTGTCCCTATGCACCTCAGACAATTTAATCTTATTTTTGCATTTTCCCCTGTAGGCCTTGTTTTGTACACACACATTTCTCTCACTGGGTTGTAATCTTGCAGACAGAGAGTGGTGATTATTCACCTTTGTATTCCTCATGGTTCCAAGCACAAGTTCCAAACACATTTATTATGTGCCAGGTCATAAATATTTGATAAAAGAGAAAGGGAAGAAAGGAAAAGGGAATAAGAAAAAGAAAGAAAGGAAGAAAGAAAAGAATGATCCAAAGAACAAATGGCCAATCCGCTCTAGAAGAGTTCTGATGCAATAATAGGGCAGCCAACGGGGCTCATGGTAGTTTAATGAATTATTCTGAGTTATTAAAGTGAGTATAAAAGTAGCCACTCTTAAACATCTACACATAAAATATATTGTTCAAGTTAGCATAACTGACACTTTAAGTTGGGAAGGAAGTCTTAATATAAATGACATACAAGTTGTGGTGGGTTGTAGGAAACAACCCGCCACCACTCCCAAGCTAAGCTGCCTCTGATCTCCATGCATATTACAACACGAGAGGACATGCGGTGTTCTGTGCCTGGCATACGGCAAGTACACTTAAAGGTTCCAGGGAAGTTAGGAGGAGGAGAAAGATAATTAACATTTACCAAGTGCCCCCACAACCATTGTGCAGTATGCTTTATAATCTTTTAATTCTTACAACTACTCTCTCTTTGGTTAAAAGTTATTAGGAGGTATTTCTTTTTTTAATTTTAATCTATTTAGTTTTAGAGAAGGGAAGGGAGGGAGAAAGAGAGGGAGAGAAACATCAATGTATGGCTGCCTCTCACATACCCCCCACTGGGGACCTGGTCCACAACCCAGGCATGCGCCCCGACTGGGAATCGAGCCTGTGGCCCTTTGGTTCACAGGCTGATGCTCAACCCACTGAGCCACACCAACCAAGGCAGGAGGTATTTCTTCGTTGAGAAAGTAAATAGGCAATTCAAGGAAATTTAGGGGTATACCTTTAAGGGGAGGGGTAGGTTAAAAATTGTATTTTTGGATCAGTGTGAGTTCTTCAGAGATTTTCTGAGTTTTTCTTCTGTGAAATCACAATAAACAAGAAAGGACAGGCGTCTAGGGTAATAAACACTTATTAGTGTCTATCATTGATCCATTCAGGGTGCTTCTGGTGTGGTGACCATACTCTTTCATTAGCTAATATGATGTGAAGGAACTCTAGTGTACTCTTTGATGAGGTTGTCAACTAAGGCACATGGTGGAATTTAGAGGTTAAGGTGTGTAGTTAGTAAATGGGTAGAAATAAGAACTGCCTTCTGTCTATATTTTGAAATTTAAAGTGACTTTGCAGTCACTCTTGACAGATAATTTTCTTGGTTCTTAAAACAAGTTGGAAGATAAACTTTGGACAATATATTATACTATGCCCTTTGTAATTAAATAACCCAAGATAATGTGTTAAAGTTCAGTGGAGATTTAAATTCCCAAGCTGATTCTAGAGAGCTGTTAAGACCAAAAAGTATGTTAATACTACTCCTGGAGTTTCTCGACGTTATATAGTGATGAACTGCATGTTTCTATCGCTTATTACTTTCCAATCTTGCAGAACAGCTCAGCATTAAACAACTAAAAATAAGTACAGTTCAACTTGAAGGCTGAGACCAGGGCAGCACCCTGGGCTGTGTCCCAGCCACGGAATGTGAAGCCGTTGAAAAGTTGCGGGGTTGTGGTGGAGGTGCTGTTCCAGGAAGATAGATCTGGCTATGTGTGCAAATGGCCTGGAACAAAGAGGAGACAGAGGCAGTTTAGTGTACTGGGAGGCTACTGCGATATCCAGCCTGCGGAGATCAGAGCAGGGCTGAAAGGGAATGGTAAGAAAAGAAAAGAGAAAATGGTAGTGCCTGTCGGGTTACGTGAGTGAGGAAGAAAACTGAAAGGGCGGCTTCATGTTTTCCGCAGACGCGAAGTTTTCAGCAGGAACCCCTTAACTCCTCTTCCGTCCTCACAGCGGACGTCCTCAGATCAGCCTGAAAGCTTAAGTCTCAAGACGGCCTGGCCAGCAGAAAGCGCACTGGGAGGCAGGACCAGCCAGGAGTGTCCTCCCGCCCTCTTTCCTCCTCCGCACTCTAGCGGTCCCTCGGGTTCCGACCCCTCTCTGTTCACCCCATCTCCTGATGTCCCCCAACCCCCATCCTCCGCCCGCGACCAGCACCGCCTTCTAGCCCTCCCCTCCCTTCCCTTCCCCCTTCCCCGCTCCTCCTCCCCCGTGGAGCGCTGACTCGCCGGGCTGCCACGTTTCACTGATGACATCATCAGGGCCGCTCGGCCTTAGCCAATCCGCTAGGGGGAGTCCGAGCGAAGTCCTAGCCAGCGAGTCAGCGGGGAGGGGAGCAGGGAGAGGCGGAGGGGAGCGGTGAGAGTGTGTGGAATGGGGAGGGCGACAACCTCTCCAGTACGCATGCGCCAGAGGCGCGGGGCTTGGCGGGAAGCTGAGTCCTGGTCTCCGCGCTGCACCGTCAGTTCCAGCTCCCACAGACTTGCTAGCAACACTCTTTCCCGTCATGCCTCGCGGTGCGGCCGCCCTCTGGGCTATGTAAAGGCCCCTCGGTCTAAGGCTTTCCTATTTCCTGGTTCGCCGGCGGCCATTTTGGGTGGAAGCGGTAGCTGAGTGGCGGCTGCTCCTGATTGTGTTCTTAGGGGACGGAGCGGGGAAGACGTTTGCTCTCCCGGAACAGCCTGTCTCATTCCTCTCCGATTACCCGTGGCGCGGAGAGTCAGGGCGGCGGCTGCAGCAGCAAGGGCGGCGGTGGCGGCGGCGGCAGCTGCAGTGACATGTCCAGCATGAATCCCGAATAGTGAGTGCAAGAGCGCACCGGTCGGCTGGGTCCGTGGGCCAGCTTGGGAAAGCTTAAAGGGGGCGAGGAGGGCTGGGGCGGGGATGGGGGCCTCGGCCGGGGTGAGGTAAGGATGATGGGGCAGGAGAGGCTGGCGACCGGCGGTCGGGCCCCATTGTCTGACGGTGGAGGGGCGGCCTCGGGGAGGGGTTGGGTCGGAGTGGTGAGCCGCCCGGGCCTGGACCGGGTCAGGGTGGAGGCCTGAGTGCCGGGCCGGTGCGGAGGAACTGTCTGCTCGGAAGGATGGGGGCGTTTGGGAGTTGGTGGTAGAGCGGTGGGAAGGGATAGCTTCTCTTGGAGGCAGTGACTTTTGAAGGAGGACTTGTTTTTAAGGGGAGAGGACAGGGTGGGAGAGCTTTCTAGAGGGCAATGTCAGAGACTCTGCCCCCGCACTCTGCGGAGCTGTCAGAATCGCCTGGGTGGAGACCAGTTTACTTGTAAATCTTGAGCTTGTTGGCTCTGCTTCCACCCTCCCCGCCAGGTTGCAGGTAATAGAGATGTTTTTCAGGACTGTGGGATTGAGGGGAGTGAGTAGATGGTAAGAAGCGATTTAAAATTTTTAGTTCTTTTTTAAGTTATTTCCTGGAGTTTTTTAAGAACTCGCCAGGCCCATTGCCTCCCTAAAAACCTAGGCATTTGTGAGAATTTCTTTTAGAGGACACTAAAGTCATTTTGTTTTGTGTAGGTCAAGAAAGAAAAAGACTAAATCCTAACATCTTTTTGATGTTACCAAATTAAAGGAAGATTTTGCTGTCAAGTTGAAAGAGAAACGAATGGGCCCTATGATAGATCTGAGGTTTTGTATTACCTTCTTGAATGTTTGCAGATAGGGAATGAGGTTCCATGACGTGTCATGAAAAGTTAATGCATTTCTTTTTCTTGCTTACTCAAGAAGTCACCACAGCAGATGTGACACACCTGGCACTTTTCCGGGGAACTGGTGTTCACTTTCCTTGGGAAGAGTTTATTGGGCTTTCTTAATGGCCCTTTAAAAAAATCTTCCTGCATCTTGCATGTATAAATTAATGAATAAATTGGAGGAAATTTACCTGGTGTTCCTTTTAAGTGTTAGAAGGCTTTGGGAGACAGGGTGATTTTTTTTTTTTTTTAAGCAAATCAGTATTTGTTCTAAAAGTAGAGTTTAGCCCTGGCTCTGTTGGAGCGTCCTGTAAACCGGAAGGTCTCGGGTTCGATTCCTGACAGGACACTTGCCTGAGTTGCAAATCCGTCCCACTTTGGGGTGCCTATGAGAAGCAACCGAACTGATCAATGTTTCTCTCACCTGGATGTTTCTGTCCCTCTCCCCCCTCCTTTCCCCTCTCCCTAGATATCACCAAGCATTCCTTGGGTGAGGGAAAAAAAGCAACAACAAAGTTGAGCTTATTGGCTGCTTTGGTCGACTAAACATTCCCCTACAAGGTCCACCCATCAGTTTAGCTGACTGTCATGTGTGTGTCACATGGCTCTTGCAAAATGCATTCTGACTTCAGGTTTTGTAATATTGTGGTTTTATGCGAAATGTCCCCTTTTTGTATTAAACAGAAGCCATAGTATTTAATTAAAATTTTACAAACTAAGAAATTGAGAATAATGTTCCCATGGTGCCATATTTGCTATGTTGGCAGTTTTAAAATTTCTTTATGAAGGACTCCAAGGACAAAGTTTGTTTTGCATAGTTGGACAGAGTTGAACTTGAGGTCCCTAATTTTCCTGGCAACAATAAAGTACATGGATTGGCCACTTTCTGGAGGCTTGTAAACCTCTTTTGTTCAGGAAGTTTCTTATAGTTGCTACACATATTTAGTGCTGTAAGTAGATTTTGAAGATTAATTTAACAGAACAATGACAAATTATTTAGCTTCCGAATTTGTTTCTGCTTTTTAAAAATAGGATAATGGGAGTAAAGGGGACTAAATGGTAATGGAAAAACTACAATAAAAATTTTTTAAAAATGATTACATCTGGCAAAAAATAAAATTTCAAGGCATTTAAAAAATAAATAAAAATAGGATAGTAGGAGTCATTCCTATCAGGGTAGTTGTGAGGTTAAAATGTGTGTAAAGGAATTTGGAAAAACTGTAAGCACACTAGATGGTGTACATCATTATCATGTAAGACATTCCAGTAGTGCTAGGGTTTAGGAACGTACTGTAATCCCTACTTTCAAGGAGCTAATAATGGAATATAGAAAATAGGTTGTATGTGTGTCAAATACTAGTAGATATAGCAAATTCCAGATATACGCCATGGATTGGAGCAACAAAATTTCAAAGGAAGGTAGAGGGCCGTGGTTGGCTAGTTGGGTTAAGGAAGACTTACAGAAAAGAGACCTGTTAGGGAATTATTAGCAGTAGTTTTAGAGAAGCAGAGAGAGAGTGAGGAGGACTTTTCCAGGGGGAAGAAGGAAGAATAAATGGCAGGGAGTAGTAATTTTTAAGTAAATACAGTGCCAAAGCATCTTTCCTTGAGTTCTCTGATGAATTACCTCAACAGAACAAAACCCAGAAATCATGTTTATATATTTTCTCTGGCATCATGTATACCAGTACCTGGCCTGCGGTATTTATATGCTGTATTGTGCCTAGTAAAATAATCTAGGAGTTTTGGGAAAATTTTTGGAAAAGCATTAGTGAAAATTACTTGAGGTGAGAGGAGGTGATGGATATTTTGTTATGGAAGGTCACGAGGGCAACTAGCAGGGGAATTTTTAGCCTGACTTCAGTTTCTTTTGTCTTTAATGAAATTTGTTATCATAAAAGCTAGAGAAAAAATGGCAAATAGAGAAAAGAAGGAAAGAAATTCTTAGTTTTATCACTCCCACACAGGCCCATTTACTTTTAATACCTTGTTCTAAACTTTAAAGTCTTATGTTTTTCCTTAAATTAAAACTTCTAATGGGTGAGTACCTTTCATGATTCCATGATGGGCTCTTGACAAAAAGAAAAAGTTTGGTGTTCTCAGAGGGAACAGTATTTTAGATTTGTATTTGTTGACACAAGATTACCTGTTGGTAGCTTTATTACTGAGTGCTTTTATTTTATGATCTTCAAGTTGTAAGCTTTTGGTTTTGGAGTGAGGGGAATAAAAAATATACCAATCGCTGCCCTGGGTGGTGTGACTCAGTGGATTGAACACTAGCCTGTGAACGTAGGGGTTGCCTGTTCAGTTCCCAGTCAGAGCAAATGCCTGGGTTGTGGGCCAGGTCCCGAGTAAGGGGGTATGTGAGAAGCAACCACACTATGATGTTTCTCTCCTCCTTTTTCTCCCTTCTTCCCCCCTCTCTAAAAATAAATAAATAAAATCTTTAAAAAATATATATATATATATATCAATCGCTGATTAAATTTTAAGCTTTCTCTTTGAATGCTTTCCATGTTATTTTTCTGATTTGAGACAATTGACAATCCTGGGCTAATCTTTATGGTATTAGTTAAGGGTTAACTGACTCATTTGAATTTCAAGTACAAACAAAAACAAAAAGCCACTGGAAAAGGAATCTGAACAGTGGAAAAATAGATGGAAAGTGTCACAGCTTTCTTTTTCTTTCTGGAGAGAAAGGAAGGGAAAGAGAAAAAGGAGAGAAACATTGACTTGTGAAAGAAACATCCATCGTTTGCTTCTTGCACACCCCCAACTTGGGACCTGGCTCCCAGCCCAGACTTTTTCCCTGGCTGGGAATCGAACCCGAGACCTTTTGGTTCACAGACAGGTGCTCAACCCACTGAGCCATACCAACCAGGGCTGTTTTCTTTTTCTTTCTTTGTTTTTTTTTGGAGATCTGAAGAAAGATTTTTAATTTACTGAACTAGGTGGTGAAGCAGGCAGTGATTATTTCAGCACACTGGTTAAGAAATTCTTAACATTATTTTCATACCAGAAACATTTTTCCTAATCCATTAGATTCTAGTGGGCTTTTTTAGTGTCAAGAAAAAAGTACATGTATCTATCATGAACATACCAGTTAACTGCAGTAGAACTGTAATAGTATACTTGGATCAACTGTGGTTCTTTCTTTCTTTTTTTTTTTTTTTTTAATGATTTTATTTATTTAGTTTTAGAGAGAGGGGAAGGGAGGGAGAAAGAGAGGGAGAGAAAGATCGATGTGTGGTTGCCTCTGGAACGCCCCCAACTGGGGACCTGGCTGCAACTGAGGCCTGTGCCTTGACTGGGAATTGAACCAGCGACCTTTTGGTTAGCAGGCTGGCACTCAGTCCACTGAACCACACCAGCCAGGGCAACTTGGGTTCTATAATGCAGGGAAATTGTATAGTAATTACCTTGTTTTTAGTTCTTTGTTTGCTTTTAAAAATCATGGCTCCAGATTATACTGAGGTCATGGCTCAAGATTTAATCAGTCTTTCAAACTTGGCTTTTCTGTCACAGTAGACTCAAGAAACATTTGACTTTTTTTTTTCTCTGCTAGCACTGTGCTCTGAGTAAATCTGTCTTTTAACCTAAGGATTTGAAAGTAAAAATAAGTTAATTATTTTAACTGTTATCTATCTGACCAAGTATATTTCATTAATGACTATTACCAGTACTGGCCTTCATATAATTTTTAGTGTAGGATTCTTTTTTTTATTAGAAGGTGAAAGTCAGCTAAAAATAAGTTGCCTTTGTTGGTTGTCTTGATGACTTTTTGATGTTAGTTTGAAAAACTTAGAAAAGATTAAAGAAGAAAAATTACCACTATTTTCACTATCAAAAATATGATTTCTTAATGTTGGTAGAGAATCAGTGTATGTAATTCTTTGGGTAATGTAAGTTTCCGGTAGCAATATAGAATCTCCACAAAATGCACCCTAAGAGTTTTGTGTCAGTGGATGATCTTGTAGGATCATTTAAAGATAATTGAAATTTTGCATTTAAAAATTTCCTATTCCTGTTCATAATAAAGTTAAAGTGAGACATGTTGACAGTTTCTTACATATTGCAGCAAATAAATCATTTAAAGCTCTTTTAAAAATGTTGTATTAAGATGAATGAACTTAAGAAACAAGTGTTCTTGCCCCAATTGGTGTAGCTCAGTGGATTGAATGCGGGCCTGAGAACCAAAAGGTCACTGGTTCCATTCCCAGTCAGGGCACATGCCTGGGTTGTGGGCCAGGTTCCTAGGGTGGGGCGTGTGAGGGGCAATAGATCAGTGTTTCTCTCTTTCTCCCTCCCTTCCACTCTTTCTAAATATAAATAAGTAAAATCTTAAAAAATAATAAAAAAGAAACAAGTGTTCTCTTGCCAACTCTTTAGTTGGCTTTTAAAGAGAATTTTGCGTTCTGAGTAATTTTATTTGTCTTTTTTTTTTTTTTTTTTTTTTATTTCTGAAAGTAATCTTACTAATTTACCTTTGTGCTAACATCTTGTTATAGTCACATCCTATTAGCAGTCCTTTGTGTTTTGTGTGTTTTCTCTCCTTGGCAAGGTTTGTCTATACATACATGATTTTACTATTAGCAGTTGTTAAAGTTAAGTTTCATTTTTGATTGTGAAGAATAGCTTCCTTTTGCTAATGTTATCTACTGTTGTCTCTTTCCTAACATGAAAAATGTTGGAGGTTAAATAAAATGCTTTTAGGGTCTTGAGACTTTTAAAGATTTGCTAAAAAAAATATACTTGGAGTGTTTTAAGATGAAACCAAAAATGGGTGTAGGATACCAGTGCATGAAATGTTTTAGATGTGTAGCTCATCAGTTTTCACCACTCTTTGAACTTCGTTTTGGAGTTTGGAGATTTAGGCAAAATGCCCACACTTTTTTTTTTTATCTTACAGGGAGAGGGAGAAGCCAAGATGATTCCACTGTTTTCCTGTAGAGGGTGGGGCTGAGATTGCTTTTTTGATGTCTGAAATAAAATTTAGGGAAGAAAAACTAGGGGTTGGCTTTCCTGTGGAATCACCATGTGAGTGTTTCAGATTACAAAAGGGTAATGGTGGAGTATTTGGGAAAATAAATAGTCCTGAGGCTGTAGGAAGCTTGAGAACAAGTGTTTGTTGGTTTGTTGACTGACTTAGACATGTGAAGAAGTAAGGTACTAAGAAGTAGAAAGTGGAAATTTTCCTTGGTACTTTTGTGACTGCTTGGCTCAATTGGTCAGCACACACTGCTTTATTAAATCCAAGGTTGTGATAGGTTCCAGTTACGTTTACTCAATTCCTTGTTTGTAGATTCCTGATTCTGACAGGCAGTGTTCAATGTGAGTGCCTTTGCTCACAAGGGGAACCAGTCAGTCTTTGAAAACATTTAAAAATAACAATAGCTACTGTTTAATTAGTACTTATTTTATGTGCTACCCGCTTGACTTACATAGGGCATTTTATTCTGCCTGTACCTCAGATTGTGAACTTTACAAATAAATTTAGTGAATTATATAATTGACGTTTTCCAAGAACAGTGATGGTTTTAACTTGTCTGAATATATTTCCTTTGAGTAACAATAGTACTTAAGTGGAGTTATTCTTTGTCCTTTTTACTTTGCCTTTATGAGTTTTCTAGTAACTTGATTTGGGTTATCCTTAACCCTTTTATGTTCATACACCCTTAGGAGCATTTGATGAGATGAGCCCAGTGAAGCTGCTGCCTATATGAATACATACTCAAAATATTATGTATGAAGTTGCAACCTGTCACACTACCTGAGCCTGTTCATGAACCTCAGGTTAATGCCTGATTTAGGAGATTGAAAGTAGAAAAGAGAATGTTTGCTATCACTCTTTTGAAATGTGAAAATCTGAGAGTGAAGAGTTTAATTGTAAATCTGGTATCTTGAAGTAATTATAATTAGTGTTAAAATGTGAGATTTGTTGGGGTGTGGCTTTATTTTGATGACCTAGTCTATGATTTTCTTCCTTTTTTTTAATGCTTACATTTCTCTTTCTCATTAAGTTATTAATATAATAAGTGCTTCTAAGAGTCTTGAAACAAAGACACACTGAGTTCACAGAACATTAGCATTCACATCAAGAACAATAGGTCATCTCTAGTGTCTTTACTAGTTTAAAGTCCATATGGATGTGGTTAGGATAAATGCCTAGCCAAGTGTAATATAGTCTGAAGTAGATTAGATGGAATTTATAAAAAAAGTTAAGTAGCTAGATTTAGAAAAGGACATTTGAAGCAACTTTGTGAAATGTATATCATGTGGATGGTGGCTAGCACCTATCCTCGTGAATAGCTTTTGTGTTCCTTACTTAATAAAGCTCATGAAGTCTGAACTCTAAAATTTACCATGCTCTTCTGAGCTGAGCTAACTTATTTACTAATACAGATGTTCTAAATTAATTTAAGCTGTGAATCACACTTTTCTTTATTTTTGGTCCGGTCCTGTGTGCTAGTTAATAGATGCTTTGATTCGTTCTCTTAGGTTTTATACATAGGACTTAGCATATTTATTTACTGACATTTTTATCATGTGAGTATATAAAATATGTCATTGAGGGAATGTAGTGTGATAAAAAGAACATACCATTTGGAGTTGTAAATCATAGGTTTAACTTCAGACTGCCACTTGCCTCATGTACATCATTTATGCCTTTTGAGCCTTTTTATTTATAAAATGTGATTAGTTCCACTTCAGTTCTGATTTTCAACAGTAAACTCTACAGTGCTATATAGGCATTATTTGACATGTGTATTCTAGTAAGGGCTATTAGAATATAGGTAAATGGCAGGTAGTTTCAATTTTAAAGACTTTCTTACACATTTAATCATTATACATTTATCCCTGTCCTTGTCTGCTTTAACAGTTTTTTCAATACAGACTTTTAAAATCTTCCAGTGAATGTATGTGTATACATATATACAATTATGTGTGTATACACGTGGCTAATTTCACCTTGAAAGAGAGCTTGATAAAGAAAACAGCTAGCTCTTTCTTTCTCTGTCATCAGAGTATGATGACACCATGCTCTGTCATCATTAGAGGATACTAGTCTAGGAGTTGAGGGGTTTTTCTGTTTTTGTCTTTTAATTATGAAATTTGAACTCTGCTCCTAGGTACTTACCCATTTGTTAAGTTGACTCCTGCTCAAACAGGCATAATCAATATAACAGCATTAGCACAAATTAAATCTTGTGATACTTTTAAAGAATTAGGATGGCAGGATATACAGTGCAAAAGATTTGGAGAAGGGGCCTGTGATTTCTGTTTTTTCACAGAAAGTTTTAGTGACGTTTTATTTAGCTGGAAAGGAGTAGAACACTGAGGAGGACTCTCCAGAACCCTTGATGCTAGCTAGTCAGTCCTGGGATGAGGTCACCAACTGACAGTGTGAGTGCCCACCACCAGCCAGAAAATTACATATGTACACTATTTCCCTTGGTTCTGTGAAGAAGTAGTGCTCTAGTTTTACAGGTGAGGAGAGAGGCAGAGAAGAGCTAAATGGCTTGTGCAGGGCGTTCAGAGTAAACAGCAGAATTGGAATTTTAACTCAGGGACCTGTGAATTCACAGCCCAGATATGCTCTTTCTGGTTTACTATGTGTGGTTAACGTCTATGAAGTTAAAATTTAAGCCAGTTAATTAGGCAACTAACATTTTTGTGGTCAGTTACTTTTAAAATTCATAATCAGAGAGAGCTTTTTAAAATGTTATTAAAAAGTATTTGTGAGTAACATTATGAATAGATCATTGACTTTCTCCTTCATATCTCATTTTGGGTTGATATTTAAAACTTCTTTAGGCTTGAAGTTAATTATTGTATCCATTCTCAGTTTTTCTACTCTCATGACTATCCATCCTTAAGTATGTATACTCGGGGCACTGGAAGTCATGCTTATCTTTCTGTGAGTAAAGCAAGTGAAGTGGAGAACTGCCTTTCTCTGGCTGGAGCAGGCACACTTGCTGCAGACATACTATTACATACATGTTGCTAGGTTTTGGGAATTGTGACCAGTGTGATCATAGTACTTACAACTATTAGTTGGTAATTTTTAAACTTAGATTATACTGGTAAATTGTGATACTTTTCATCCATCATTTGAACAGAAGCTTTGGATAATAGCTTTATAGTTTTTGTCTATAGCTCTTAAAATTTTTCATCAAGTTACTTTGTAGTTTGGATGAAGAAAGGAAAATTAATAGTAAGTGCCACTTATTATGCTGTGTAACGTGGGGGGGCACTGTGCTAGCGGTTTTAGAGGCTTTATTTCTAACCCTGACAAGAAACCTATTTGGATGGTAGAGGGTGCTAGTAGAATCTTTTTACAGATGAGGAAATTGGTGAGTACCTTGCTTCAATTATAGCTAGTATATGATGGTACCTGAATTCAAACACAGGTCTTTCCAGCTCTAAAACTCATGCAGGCTTTGAAAGGTACTGAGGTAGAGGACATACACCCCTCCTCCTTGGCATGGTTTTCAGCAGTGTTTATTATGTAGGTTGCAAGACCATCTACTCGTTTATCTTCTTGTATGATATGCTACTTCTTCAGCACTACCAAAATTTCAGAATTCCAGATTTGAATTTTTAGAACACTGTCCTAAACTGCTAAAATGGAACCTGAAAGTTACTGTCTCCAAATATCAAAGAAAAACATGTAGTTTTAGGAGTTACGGGGATAGTTTTTTAAAAATTGCATGACTGTTTCCTTAAATCTGGTAATTGATTATTTTGACTAACAGGCTGCTTTCATCTGTAGCTGAAGGTTTATTTAATCTTCATTTAATTTAACCACTAATATGTGCTCTATAAAATTCAAACAATATAGAAGCATAGGAAGTAACTAAAAGCTCTTACCTTTTTTCTCCAGCCTA